>JBAMJV010005325.1:0-109680 GCA_037951105.1 Echinarachnius parma | reverse complement strand
CCCCTCCTCCCCTCGCTGCTGGGTTGTTTATTCGCTCCCTCTCTGAAGATGGTCAAAATGACGTATCATCCCCCTAATGGCGAGAAGAAATCGACGCCTATGAATATGTTTATTTCAAATTCTCCGTAGACAAATGATGTACATCTTCAGTTCATTTAACGGTAAAACACATGTGTATGCTTCGGTTATCATCCAGTTGCTTTCTTTGTCCTCTCAAAACAAGTGTAAAAAGTATGATATAATAAAGGAATGTACTTTATAACAGCTCTTCTTCTTCGACTGATTGTTCCCACACATTTTGGTGATATTATAGGGATCTATAAAACATTGTCCAAATCCTCAAAGTCCAATTGGAATTCTAGCGGTTCCCTCATACCTTGTTGTATTCGTATTAACAATAGAAGCACGTGACAGGATTCGGTTTTTCAAATTTCCCTTTCGTTAAAAAGATATGTATGATTGAAGTGTTCAGGTGTTAAACAATCCACTCCATAGTCGTAACCATGTACACAGTGAGTGCAATGAGTTGGTGAATATCAATTTGCACTTTTGCTCATTACTCGGCCATACGTCCATTTAGCTTGAAATACTTGCTATAAAAGTAGCAACATTACATTTCAGATGATAGAAATCAAACATTGTATAATAGCTCTATTAACTTTGTTAACATGTGCAAAAAGTGATGAATGGTTGATGCAATGTATATTGTTGTTATCTCATATGTCCACAGGGTATTGTGTGAAAATTTCAAGTCAAATGGACATTGTATGGCCAAGTAATGAGCGAAAATGCAAAGTGATATTCAGTAACTCACTGCACTCACTTTGTACACGGAAGAAAAACTCGCCCGGAGTTTTTCTTATCTGAATACTTCATACATATCTTTGTAACGAAAGGGAAATTTGAAAAACCGAAACCTGTCCCGTGATTTTATTGTTAATACGAATACAACAAGGTACAAGGGAACCGCTAGAATTAAAATTTTATTTTGAGGATTTGGACAATGTTACTAAGTCCCTTTAATTAAATAATTATACTTTCAATTATAAATTAAATATCGTTGACGTTCGATCATTCATGATTCAATATCATACATATAGAAAAACGAAAACACATGTATTTGATAATTTGTTATGAGTTCAGGGTACCTTTTCATAAAACTTGTGCAATTGTTGTAAGTGTCCAATAATGGTCAATTAGGTCAATATCCAATCAGCATGGAGCATTGCAGCGGTTACATTAATTGGACATTTACAACAATTGCAGAAGTTTTATAGAACGGGGCCTTGAATACTTCAAGTACAACAAGGCAAGTTACAAATTATATTTCAATCGAGATAATACTTTGGGAATTTGGCATTGATTGATTTCCGTCTAAAGAAAAACTAGTTGGCATTATTCCAACTTGATCTCATGCGCAGATATTTCAATTTCCCGTTTGCTAAAAAATAAATAAAATGTGTTCATTTTATTGAAGGTTACTAACGACATACCGTATAATACGAGTCCATGTGAGTCTTCAAACGGTGATGAAAGTATATCTATTTAAACATCACACTTGAAAATAATTGATAATAATTTCATAACGTGCTATAGACATGCATGAACCTTTCAACAAAATGTGTACATCATTGATTTATACATACGAAACGAATGTATATCAGCCTCTGTTATAAAATAAATCACTGTGTATATGTGTGTGCGTGGGTGTGCGGGTGTACAGACCTACACCACAGAGTCGGGACTACTGCATGAAAACACTCCATTAAACTCGGGACATTTTAAAAAGTCGGGACCGAAATCCCGGTCCCCACATTTTTTACCGCTTATTTTGCGTGCAAAGTGATCTATAGATGGCGCTATTCATTATAAGCTATTAATACTAAAGTGCCGGAAATAATGTGTGTTTTCTTTTTTGTGTGTTTTGATGGCACGCCTATGAGAAACACGCATTCATAGTTTGGAATTTTCCGGTGCCCTTGGTGGAATAACGCCATCTGTGGCGGTAAATGGCCATGCATGGAGCGTGATCATGGACGGCACTGATATTGGTGATGGATGGTCATGATAAATGAGGATGATGATGGTGATGGACGATAAGTGATGGTGATGAAGGAAGGTGTACCACAGGTTCATAATTGGACCCGGGACTACTAATAGAATATGCCCGTGAAAGGTGGTCCTCGGATTGTTGTGTAGGTGTGTATGTGTGTTTGAGAGTGTGGGTGTGTGTGTGTGTGTGTGTGTGTGTGCGTGTGTGTGTTTTGTTTTGTTTTCTTCTTTTTATCATAGCTTAAAAACCTCCAATTATCATTATCCGTCTGTAGTTTATAATTATGTGATGTAAGATTTGTAATTGTTTATGTATGCAAGGTAATTATTTATACTTTCTTTCATTATAATTGTAATTTGTTGTATTCTCTGTTTAAGATGTTCACATTGGACATATTTTGTTTATGTATATTCAATTGTAAATGTATTAATTTGGAGGAATAAAAATCACTTAAAAAAAAAAAAAGTGTGCGTGTGCGTGCGTGTGTTTGTGTGTGTGTAAAGTGTGTATGTCCGTGTGTGTGTGTGTGTGCGTTGGTTATTTTTGTATAAACCTAAGACAGCAATATCCCTTTATTCAGCAGATCCGCATACCTAAATAGGGCATTCATTTCTGCATGGTGGATCGTAAAGAAACAAATCCCCTTTCTTTACGAAATTTATCTTGATGATGCGACAAGGTTTCCTGCAACGCCCTCTTTGACTTGCCAACCACACGTCTCTCCTCAGCTGTAAGATTCTCTCTGACAAACGCCATCAGATCCGGAAGCTTTCGCTCCTCCTTCAGAAAGCGCTGTATCTTTCGCAATCCAGTTACCCACGGGTTTGACTCCACCTGCTTGGTAGAAGATAAGAGGAGTAAATCATGCGGCGGAATAAGCTGGAATGTCTTTTTTCTTGATAGGAGGTTCAGCCTCATGGCGTCCACAGTTCTTCCGATGGCGCTTCGTTGCGCGTCACTGACACGTTTGCTGAAGACCACGTATGCATGGGCATCCTGGAGAAGCATTGGACCCTTGTCTTTGAGAAGTTTTTCTACAAACCTCATACCAGCTTCTAAATCACCATCATGGCAAGAAACATTATCTTTTCTATAACACGAGCCAGTTGTCTTCGGGGCACAACTTCTTGTTGAACTGTCGACCGGCTTTGCAAATGTTACAGAGGAGAAGGTGTCTTCCATGCTGAAAGTGCGACTGGATGATGTCGCTCCAGCTTCTAAATCACCATCATGGCAAGAAACATTATCTTTTCTATAACACGAGCCAGTTGTCTTCGGGGCACAACTTCTTGTTGAACTGTCGACCGGCTTTACAAATGTTACAGAGGAGAAGGTGTCTTCCATGCTGAAAGTGCGACTGGATGATGTCGCTCCAGCTTCTAAATCACCATCATGGTTAGAAACACGGTCTTTTCCATAACACGAGCCAGTTGTCTTCGGGTCACAACTTTTTGTTGAATGGTCGACCGGCTTTGCAAATGTTACAGAGGAGGAGGCGTCTTCCATGCTGAAAGTGCGACTGGATGATACCGCTCCAGCCTTTGACCGTTGAGAGACATCGAAAGGTTCTCGCGCTACTTTACCACGAACTCTTCCACATAGTTCACGTCCTTTCACCGCCGTCATTGAAGTCGAGTCCTTCAATTCCCGATAGCGGGTCTCTGTCAAGGATATTCTGCCGTCACCGTGAATCTTGAAACGACTTGGATGTGAAGCCACCAACTTACGAAGCGTATTCTTTCCCCCGACACATCCCGTACTCAGTGACTGGTGCCGAGCCACCTGGGTCAGTAATTCTTTTGCCGAGCATGTACGGGTGGTCCCAAGATATCCTTCAAGGTGGTGAAGGAGGATGTTGACTTGGTTACGCGATTCCTGCCTAGTACCCTTCAGAAACACTAGTCCTGGTGGACTTATAAATCCAAACAAACGATGCTCTCCTGCTACCGTTTCCTCAAGCTCTCTCTTGTTATTTCCTATGGCTTTCCTGTCTCCCGCGGATAACACTTTCTCCTTAATCATCATGTCGAGAAGTATCCCGATAGGTTGAGGACCGTTCGTTTTCAGAAATCGTGCCATTTTTGCGACGGCGGATTGATAAAGAGACTTCAAACACAGCAAGATATTTCGACAATGGAATCGTTTTTCGACTTCAGGATTCTGGAGCACAGATTGAAGAACACACATGCAGTTTGGGTATCCAGCTGTACTCATTATCAGCTGCTCCCGGTGCTGCTTGATCTCAGGCAGAGTTGTCCAACCTCCATGAGTTGATAAATAGTGTTCTATCAAATCAAGATCGATCGGTAGGCTGCACTCAGTACAAGTCGTCATAGTGGCTTTAATAATTATTATTTGCAAGGAGCAATGTCAAATTACAAGTCCCATTGAAGTCACTTGCTTCTAAAACAAAACGTTATAGTCGTATGGAAAGCTTATCCTTCAACAACAAGAAGAACGCGCAATTGAAACTGTGCTTGTAATAATACATAAGGTAGGTATGTAAAACCTCAATGTCATTATTATAAACTGATAATGCAGGCTGTACCAAACGAACGGAAGTGACATTATTATACCGTGCCAAAAATGTAGTCTCCTTCCATGCCATATGGAAAATACATGTACGTTTGAGTTCTATTCTTAATCAATGATCTATGGAAACCAGATCTGTAAATGGACATCATATTCGGCGTGCATACAGCGGAATCGGACAATACCCGTCTTTATTTAATAATAATAGTAATATTAGACGGCTAAACCAACTGTTTCTAAAATGTCATATCAAAACAATAATAGTTAAGTTGTACAGACAATCAAACAAAAGAAATTCGATGTGCAACCATTGTATTCAAATGTTGCCATTAAAGCCATATACCAGCATTGGGAAAGTTACCGAAAGCATCATTCTATATTGGCCAAACATATTGTTCAATACTGTTGAAATAGTATTAAAAAAGGGGGTTAATGTGGGGAAATCCGAACCTTATAGTGTCGTTAAATGCATAAATATCAGTTGAAAGTTCCATGCGGGCCGCTGAGATTGGGCCTAACATTCACCGCCTGTTCGCACGTCTGCATCTGGCTGAGTACCCGTAGCCTCACGCACATGAGCGTCTTTTCGCTCTGCGACGCATGTGCGGCGACGGGGGATTTAAATCCGCTGTGACCGTCCCCGTACTCTGGCTACCGTCGCGATCTATTTGCAGTTTCACAATTCTGAATACGCGGGAGTTTCACTCGTTCCATTTATCATGCATGTTGTACTATAAGCATACGGTATAGGCAGTACAAATCACAACATACTGTGCTTGCATCGCGTGTGTACGAATCAGTGCATGAAACACGTGAGGCAGCGAGCCTCGCCGTCCAAGCGCTCTGATTGCGTTGCGGCTCTACGACCGACGTTAATTCGGTCAAATACCGTCGTCGGTTTGGAGGCTACGCGGAAATTTTCGCTCTGAATGCGACCCCCCGCTAAGATTAACGTTCTAAACAACATGCGTCGCCGTGCGAAAAGACGCTCATTGAAGCGCGGTTGAATTGAAGCGTGGGTAACACATTGTTTTTGTTTTTTGAAGTTGTGTTGCTCAAACAGTCAATTTTTATAAAAAGATGTTGACGTAAAAAAATGTTTACATTACTTTTAACCGATATTGTCTTTTACATTGTAGGTGATACAATTAAGTGTACATTTGATATTTTGTTTGTGGGGCGTTTCCCAATACTGTCATTTAGCTTAAAACAACCTTATGGTTTGGTTTTACATGTAAAGAAACACAAGGAGCGATTATATACTGGGTGTTAAGTAAAACTCTCGGCACAGTTGGTCGGGAATAGTATAGCCTTTAGTCAAGGCTCTATATGGCTTGGAGATTCTCTATGCGATCGCGAGCTAGCTAGCTGTGAGAGAGCACGGGGTCAGCGAGCGGGACAAACTGGCTCGATGTGTTCGCTTTCTTATTCGCTCACTCTCCATTCGCACCGCTAGCGTAATTGTGCATATAGCGTGAGAGTCTTGACGAAAGACTAGGAATAGTATGGCATGGATTACAGCCATACTGAAGCAGAACATAGCTCAAATATGTGTTAGGTGTGATAGTGTTGCGTAATTCACACATTCAAAAGTGCCAAGTGTTTTATTTTCGGTACATTCGTGTATACGTGTTTCAGATAGGTGTATAACTGTCTCGACGTGTGATTTCTGTTGTTTGTTTCAGTTGATTTGGGTCGCACTTGTCCAAGTAAAATGTGTCCTACAAGGCTACAAAGACCATTTGATCCAAATTATTTAAAATATTCCACAAAACATTAACAAAGTATTAACAGGAATGTAATAAAGAGCACAATTATGTATATTCCTTATTGTCATGATTGTGGGACTATTTCATTTACTATACTATTATCCAGTTGGGAGTAGTAGTCCATGCTTGTGGAGATACGTTTGACATTCACTACACAAAGCAAACACTTGTTAATTGTCAAACAACACACCCAAAAAGCAAATTATCCCTATTCATTGTCAAGATGAAGTTGTTCTCCAAAGAATTTGCCGAATAGGGGTCGATTCCGAAATTGTTTAATCAGAGCAAATATACCCACGCACTGAATGGTCAAATAGGACCCGTTTGCTTGGATATCTACAAATGTCTGTCGTCACAGTGATATGTGTTGGGCAGAGTCCATTGATATATAAACCAAATATATGTAGGTCTATATTAACGAGATTATGGTATCAATATACTCCGGGTGGGACTCCGAGGTTCGATAATAGTTCTGAAAGCTGATGACCATTGCTTGGTCTTACTCGGTCTTACTCGGTCTTAGTCTTCGTTCCTTATTGAGTTGTCCACATGTCCACATTTACATTCAACGACAAGAACATTAGTTTTAACGTACTTTTTTATGATTGCAACAAATGGTAAATTATCAACAAGCATAGAGAGGAATCTTAGATTAAGTTTTATATGAATGTGTAAGTAATATTTGCCACAATGCGCGTCGTATTAACAATCCTGTTCCTCTGCTTCATCTTCACAATCCCTGGAGGTCGTGGGTCGGGTCCGAGAAATACGATCACCATTCAGGACGGAGGTTATCAGAACATCCTTATCGCAATCAACAAGGACGTCACAGAAGACCGGACCATCATCGACAACCTTATCGTAAGTTATCAATTTAGTTTTAACATACCGTATACTAACACAAGTTTCGTCCAGTTTCTATCCAAGTATCTATTGAAAGCCAGGTAGTGTATTTCCTTAAACAAGTTGCTCCTTGATATTATACAGTTTATGTACAACATATAAAATATATACGTCAAAATTCACTTTTCTATTTTAATGTTTTGACTGTTTTACTTGTGTTTACTTATGCATTTATTGCGATTAACAGTAAATCACTTATGCTAATTTATCAGCCGAAATTTTTTGTCTGCAATCATCATTCGCATAATCGTGATGGACGCAAAATATGTGACAGACTCTGTCAGGCCCTTCTTAGCATAAATCAACATTGAATTTGTTATACTAATTGGAAAAAACTCATCATTATCTTTAATTTGATACAAAAATCACGGAAAATGAAAACCATGTGGTATAATTACGACCATTTTAAGATTTACTGATGTGTGAAAACGAAAACTTATACATATTTTTCACTTTAAAAGCCATCAGTTGCTGACACGAGCCTGATTATGAATGATTGGATTGATTGATTGATTGGTTAGTTGGTTGGTTGGTTGGTTGGTTGATTGATTGATTGATTGATTGATTGATTGATTGATTGATTGATTGATTGGTTGGTTGGTTGGTTGGTTGATTGATTGATTGATTGATTGATTGATTGATTGATTGGTTGATTGATTGATTGATTGATTGATTGATTGATTGATTGATTGATTGATTGGTTAATTGATTGATTGATTGATTCATTCATTCATTCATTCAAATAAGACGGATTTAGCGTTTGGAATAAACATATAATGTACCTTGCACATTTGTACGTTACACGTATATAAATTAATAGATATTTATTATTATTATTATTATTATTAAAAGAGCATTCATGTAAATGTAAACTTGTACAATATTTTTCACTTTAAAAGCCATCAGTTGCTGACACAAGCCTGATTATGAATGATTGGTTGATTGACTGATTGATTGATTGATTGACTTATTTATTTATTGATCGATTGATTGATTGACTGATTGATTGATTGATTGAGTGAGTAAGTGAGTGAGTGACTGGTTTGTTGGTTCATTGATTGCTTGCTTGATTGATTGATGGATGGATGGATGAATGGATTGACTCATTCATTCATTCATTCATTCATTCAGTCAAGTAAGACGGATTTAGCGTTTGGAATAAACATAAATGTACCTTGCACATGTGTACGTTATACACGTATATACATTAATAGATAATTAAACGAACATTCATGTTTCTACTATGATGTTTCTAGGAATTCTAAGAATGTAGATGGGCTACCTTTTTATAAACAACCACTTGACATTTTCAAAACGTTATTTTGCGTTAATAGCACCACAAATACATTAATTGCAAAGAGGAAAACAGAGTTTCAACAGATATGACTGTGTGGAATAACATAGCGAGGACATAGGCGTACCCAGGGGGGTAAAAAAAATGACTGTTTTGGGGGGTTTGAACCCCCTTTCAACTAGTAGCCGGTCTCGAGACCACATTTTATCGGTCTCGACCATAATTACGGATGATCTCGGCCTCGAAAATTGTGAAAAATCCTGGTTTCGACCTCGAAAATGTTGACAATTCTCGGTCTCGGCTTTGAAAATTTTCTACGGACACGCCCCCCCCCCCCCCCCCCTCCCGTTTACCGGATTCACAGCCACTGGTCTTGGTCTGGGCCTCGACATTTTGTGACCGGTCCTGGTCTCGGCCTCGAAAATGTTTAAGGTACTCAGGGTCTCGGCTTCGAAAAATTTCGACGACTACCCCCCCCCCCCCCCCCGCGGACAGAAATTTGGCTAACGAAATAACCCCCCTCCTTGAAAAAATCCTGGGTACGCCACTGAGCGAGGACACTCCGTAAAGTCAACATTTATATGCCTCGCACCAAATAAGGATGCGTATCGCGGTTGTGAGATAAGATAACCTTGTTAGCAACATGATAATTATTTGGTCGGCAAACATCATTACAAGTAGCAACCGAGATAGTTTCTAGGATATGTGCAAAACGTCGATAAACATGTATCTGTCCGAATTCTTCCTAGAAAGGACATCGTCTATGTCGATGGCGTCTCTGTTGTTGACTTCTTTACAATTCCATGGTAATTGATCGATGTAAATTACGAAGAACCGTTTGATAACACAGCATTAAGACGTGGTTGGGAGTTAAATGCCGGAATTTAAGCTGTATGTGTGGCGTGATGTAATCCAAGGATATGAAACGCTGATGACGAAATGACTTGGGGAACAAATACAAATGTGATAGTCAGTAGATTCTAGGATTGGTTGAACATAATTTGTCCTTGACGGAGTTGGTCATACGATGATTATCACACTATAACACAAACGTAATACAGTGTTAATTCACACAAACACACATATCAATTCACATGAACGCACGCACACACAAACACACACACACACACGCGCACACACACACACACACAGACACACACATACACACATACACGTACTCACATACGTGAACTCACTGCCGCTTAATACTCACACATTTAATTGGAAATAGCCGAAGTCTATCACATTTACCCTTCATGCATGTAGCTTGTAGCTGAAGTATGTATTCAATAGTTATTCATATTTATTCATTACATTCTCATTCATTGTTGAGATACTTTTGTGTGTTAGTGGTACCAGACACGATTAGCATTTAATGCTATTTTCTGGTCCCATTTATCCTTTCAATGTTAAACATTCACATTCGATTGTTATATTGATGTACTTTTTGTTTGGATAATAAAACTTCAAACTCAAACTAAAAAATAATCATGCTTCATGAACATAGATAATCATAATTTAATTACGACAATTCGACAATACAAAATAAGCATTATGTTTGATACATGTGGAATACATTTCATATCGTAAGGAGAAGATGCCATAAACTTAAAAACTAAAAGGTAAATTTCTATGTCGGATATTCAATAATACAGATAATATCATAATAATGATACCCATTCAACATGTGTAAAATTGTGTTGAGCGCATGAGGATAATCAATCGAAATTGCACTTTAACCTCAGACAGAATTGACCTTGCTTTTGCTTCTTAATTGAAGCCGAAACAATATTTGTTCTGATCACAAATCTGCTTTGCTTGAATGTATTATTCAAAAAGATCATTAAATAATATTGTTAATTCCACATAAGATACAGAGGGAAGAAAAAAGAAGACTAGTTAAAAGGATAGTTAAGTTTTAATATAGAGGGCGCTACACAAAATAATTGTTTGTGAGATATGTGTCAAATTTGAAAAATCATACTATTTTAATGACAGAATCAACTTTATTTGATCAAAGTCGGTTTAGAAATGGCTGAAATATCCATAAACAGGGGCCCCACAATTATTCGATAATTTTGAACAAGCCGTTAAAAAAAAATTAAAAATGCTTCCTCTTTTCCAAAATTTACAAAAGAGGTTTTTAAAGAGTTGTTGATTATCTCTCTATCTAATCACTATTTCAACAAAACATACACAATATTTTATTTAAAATGGTTGAAACCAATGAGTTTTTAGAGAGCCTCTTGGGTTGTAACGGCTCATTTTGAATGATAACAGGCTTTTTACTTAGTCATTTGTAATTTTGTATTCCTTTCGAGCATGGTGGAGTTATAACTGTTATTTTGTAATGCAATGGTGCAGGTTTTGGTTACTGAAATTCAGTTTGACTAAAACTGTGCTCTCTTCACCGAAACTCAACAATCCCTTTAAAACAAGTCAAACAGGTGGGTCACTATTAGGACCGCCACTTGTCCAAGAAATAATATTTGACGTTGTGTACCTACTACTTACTCTCCTTATACGTGTAGTTAAACGCTGGCTTGGAGAATACAGTATCACAAACTTCCTTCTTCAAGACAGCACAGTTCGCTTGCAATAGATATCGAACCCAGAAGAGAAGATGGTCTTGTGGTACAAACTAATTTGTCTTATATTCTCTCACAATGTTACTGATGCATCATGTAACCATCAAATATTTATTTGAATGAAAAAACACCCTTAAAATACACAATTTAACTTTTGATTATTGTATACAGTCATGTACAAGACATAGGCGCCGGGAAGTGGGGGGCAGGGGGGGCGGCCGCCCCCCCCCCCCCCCCAATCCAAAAAGTGTGGGGGGGGGGGGCAAAACGCGTTTTTGCCCCCCCCCCCAAAAAAAAAAAAGTCCCCCGCCCCGAAAAAAATAAAATGTATAAGCCTTGTTAATTCTAACGTTCAAAAACTAATTTATACATCCATTTTAAATTTTCGCTGCGCGCTTCGCGCGCGAACAGATTATCTCAGTTTGTTGTAACTTGCGTATGGTCTGGGGTGAGTACTTTTTCTGTACCGGCCCCCGTAGTTCCCGTGTAGGCTGGCATTGCTCTGGCTGCTTGTGTGACGTGCACTAAATTGCACAATTTCAAGTATATAAATGCAAAATCTTCCCCGTGGGAGCGGGATACCCCCTCCCAAACCCTCCCCCTCTGGCTCTGCCCCAGCCCTCGGTCGCTTCGCTCCCTCGGGACTCATTCTTAGTTGTAGGCTAAGTTGTTGGATCATATGTAATGTGGCATATTTATTAATGTGTCAATTATTTGTTTTCTTCGTGAAAATGTATTTAACATTTCTGGTCGATCAAATCATAACACGCTTTCCCAGATACAGTTAATCTTAAGCCCGATTTTCAGATCTAGGTATGCACCAGATTGCACAATTTTAAATCCAAAAATGCAAAAGCTCCCTACCGTGGAAGGGGGACACCCCCTCCCACACCCTCCCCCCGCTCAGTCACTTCGCTCCCTCACAATGTCTCACCTCTGGCAACCCTGTGAGTATGGTTGGGCATGAGCCCAAACAAATCGTGAGCCCCCTTAGGTCTGTGCCCCCCCCCCCCCCCCAAATCGAAAACTGCTTCCGGCACGCCTGGTACAAGACATCTCCATTTTGTGGTTCTCCATAGTCTTAGGATGCAGATAATATGAATCTGTACGACAAGGATTTCATTTGAAACAATCAACCGCATGGAAAGTATTAACACAAATGTTTAATCAAATAAAAACTAATCACCCATAATTGCGTTTTCTTTACTTCAATTTACATTACAAACCCCTAGGACATCTTCACGTCAGGCTCAGGCCACCTCTTCACGGCCACGCGACGCCGATCCTTCTGGCGGAACATCACCATCCTCATCCCCACGACATGGGAACCCAAACCCGAGTACGAACCGGCGCGGACAGAGTCCTTCGAGACGGCCAACGTTATCGTGGATGCACCCAACCCCGAATGGGAGGATAACCCGTACACCCAGCAGCTGGGCGGGTGCGGCACGCACGGGGAGTACATCCATCTCACCGAAAACTACCTCAAGGATCGGGAAAACAGCGAATATATATGGGGATCTATGGGTAGGTAGACACTCCTCTGGTAGGAACTTACCTATAAGGATATAATTATGTAACCTCTCCTGAGGACGGACAGCAACCTGTTCGAAATGTAGAGCCCCCTCTGACCATGCACCCCACCCTTCCCTACAATCATCGTCATCAACTTCTATCTTCTGCCAATTTTGTTGCACCTTTCATTCCTTGTGCAGACATTCTCTTGACACTATCTTCGAAATGTAGAGCCCCCTCTTACCATGCACCCCACCCTTCCCTACAATAAACGTAGGCTACAACTTTGCTGGTCTAATAACTCGGAAAATGGGGAGAACCTTTACACGTTCAGCAGTGTATTTTTATTTATCAATGTATAAACAAATGTATGCGTGTCCAGTTTGTTCAGAGCTTGTATAATTACAATACACGCTCCTCATCATTAATACATTTGCCCAGACCCAGAACTTTGTCATACGAACATAATATTCGTTTTGTAGGCCCAACAAAATGGAATAATTTATCTAGTGATATAAGAAATGCACCATCTTTGAATTGTTTTAAGATAAGACTAAAGAAAAAATTATATTCCTGTTTATAGTTCAGTGAGGGTTTTGAATTTTTTGATTAATTTTAGTGTAAACAAATTCTCTCTATATAAGATGATTAGATTAATTAACCGTTATTCTTATTGATGTACGCATTGTATTATTGCCTTGTTGTCTTTTTCTTGTGTTTTTCTTTTGTCTTGTGCCTGTCCTTCTTTCCTCCTGTTTCCTTCTGGCTGTTTAGCCTTTGTTCTCTTGTGTATACGTCTAGTCCTTTCGTAATGTTTTGTCTGTTACCCAGTTTTTACCTATGAGGTTTTTGATAATGTTTTTTGAAATAGCTGCTCTCGTTTCAAGCTGTGCTTTCAGAGATGTTCACCTCCAATTATATTGTTGCAAATTTTGTCAATGTATGTTATTGAAAAGATTTGGAAATAAATGTTATATTGAACTTGAACTTTTTCCATCGAGGGGTGCCTGACACATGGGTCGAAGAAAACCTTCATCTGCTTTATTTACTATTCAACCTTTGTAAATAACTTATCTTGTTTTAATAATACATTATTACCCTTAACAGTGGCGTGCCCAGGATTTTTTTCAAGGGGGGGTTATTTCGTCAGCCAAATTTTGTTTCGAGGCCAAGACCGAGACCTTTGGTTGAGAATCGTGTAAGCGGGGGGGGGGGGGGGGGGGGGGGGGGGGGCGGTGTCTGTAGAAATTTTTCGAAGCCGAGACCAAGTACCTTAATAATTTTCGAGGCCGAGACCAGGACCGGTTAAAAAATTTCGAGGCCGAGACCGAATCAATTGGTTGAGAATCGTGTAAGCAGGGGGGGGGGGGGGGGGGGGGGTGTCCGTAGACAATTTTCGAAGCCGAGACCAAGTTACCTTAATAATTTTCGAGGCCGAGACCAGGACCGGTTTAAAAATTTCGAGGCCGAGATCGAATCAATTGGTTGAGAATCGTGTAAGCAGGGGGGGGGGGGGGGGGGGGGGGGTGTCCGGAGAAACATTTTAAAGCCAAGACCATTGGTTGAGAATCGTGTACAGCGGGGGAGGGGGGGGGGGGTCCGTAGACAATTTTCGAAGCCGAGACCAAGATACCTAAAAATGTCCGTGTCCCGTAAACAAATTTTCGAGGCCGAGACACCAAGACCATTGGTTTGAGAATCGTGTAAGCAGGAGGGGGGGGGGGTGTCCGTAGACAATTTTCGAAGCCGAAACCAAGAACTTTCAACATTTTCGAGGCTAGAGACCAGAATTCTTCGACATTTTCGAGGCCGAGACAAGGTTATTTCCAAATTTTCGAGCCCGAGACCATCGGTAGGTTGTGGTCTCGAGACCAGCTACCAAAACCCCCAAAACAGTCATTTTTGGTCAAAGGGGGGGGGGGGGGGGGGTTGAACCCCCAAACCCCCCATGGGTACGCCTATGACCCCTTAACATATTGTTAATAAAAAGTCGCCCTTTCATTCAAGCGGTTGACTGATCAATGACCGTAGTTGTTTTAGACTTAATCACAAGTTGAGTATATGGGATAATATCTCTCCCTAAATATACTGACAATTATTGATTTTAATTTTAATGTAGTTATCAACTTGAAAAAATGTGCAAATCGCGTTTACAATTTCAGGCAAGCTGTTGAACTCACGAGTGGGGTCATCTGTCGTTGGGGTCCTGTTCGACGAGTACCACACACCGGTGACGATGGCGTAGAGCCGTTCTACGCGAACTCTCGCGGGGAGATCGAGGCAACTCGCTGTACAGACCAACCTCAACGGTAAGTATCCACTGGAAAGTTATTTACTGTGTACGGAGTCAGTGCAATGGGTTAGCAAATACCACTTTGCATTTTCGCTCATTACTTGCCCATATAATTTCCATTTAATGTGAATTATTCATACAGAACTCAGTGGACATAATATCAGATCACAACAATAGGCATTGTATCAACCATACATCACTTTTTGCTCATGTCAACAAAATTACTAGATCCCTTTAACTTTGAAGGAATTGCATCAATATAAGCATCGACACCCTCGCACCCTGTCATGCAGTGGCTTTTAAAAGGGGTGTAACTGATTTACTATTACTATTTACTATTTTAAACGGGTATCGATCGGCATGTTAAACAAATTCGACAGATTTTGATGGTACATTCCTTAAAATAGTAGCATATTGTACCCATTTCTATTTAAATCGAAATGCACCCTACTCAGTTATATTATCGCGCCATGGAAAATGTCCCGTCCTCCAAATTACGAGGCGAACTGTTTAATAGTTATGAAGGGTAGTATGTATATATGTATATAACAGTATTATATAAGATATTTAATGAGGAAAGAAGAATAATTTCCTTCCTTTTCCCTTTAAATGTATAAAGGAATCGCACTCAACATCAATACCTTCGCACCGTGCCAGCGGGACCCGGCGACCGGTCTATATGAAGCCGACTGCTTCTACTTTCCAGATCTTGAGGGCCAGACCTCTCCAGGATCCATCATGTACGGACAGTTCCTCGACTCGGTAAGTCATCTCTTTTACCTGAGTCGCATTTGCTGCACTCTTTACTTATTGTAAAACCTGGTAGGGAGGTGTGGGCACTTCACCACATCGTTGGTAGGTATGTGCCTCCCCAGGGTTCCAACGTATACTCCGGAGCGGATCGTCGCGTTTGCAAGGGGAGGGTCACCGGGGCGGATCGCCCCTCGCCATGCACGTTTGCAAGGGGGGTCTCCGGAGCGGATCGCCCCTCGCCACGTTTGCAAGGGAGGTCTCCGTAGCAGATCGCCATCGTCACGTTTGCAAGTTCCTTATTTACAAGAATGGAAATGAGTTTAAAGAGACACTGGGTTGGTTTTAAGATAGATAGTACTTTAATGTTACTAACTGTCTTACTTACTTATTTAACTACTTCCTTAATTACATAGTTACCCCACCCGGTTCCCAGTTGAAAAATAGGGCAAAATAAAATCGTTCCTTATCCATTATCGTCATATTTCTAACTTCCCTGTTTCTTAGGTAACTGGCTACAGTTAGACTGCCCCGAGGTCCCAGGCTACCAAAGCAAAAGGGGTTCGAAAAAAAAGGATGTGCACTAGACTACAGAGCTTGCAAGAAAATGTGGAAATGTAAAGCATTCGAGAAAAAAGATTTGCGTGATTTGTTTGACATTTATAGGTGACTGGTTACTGCCACAGTGAGCCAGAGGTTTTTGTCTTCCATAATGAAGAGGCTCCCAACAAACACCACAGTTAACATGATGAAGATATCCACTAGCTACCGACCTTACAAGAACAAGAGGAAATATACTAAAACATTAGCAATTAAATTAATTGCATTATTTGACTTTTGCAGGTGACAGGTTACTGCCACAGTGATCCAGAGGTTCCGGGGTACCATAATCGAGAGGCGCCTAACAAACACAACAATCTGTGTTCCAGCCGTAGTTCGTGGGACATCATGCTGGAGCACGAGGACTTCCTGGATGGCAACAACCCACCGATGGAGGGCGATGTTGATACGACACCAACATTCAGACTTGTCCAGGCGCGACCGAGGCGTGTAGCGATGGTCCTTGACATCAGCGGGAGTATGGGGGTAGCCAACATATTTTGTTTTGCATCTTATTTAAATAAATTACTAGTTCATCATCATATTCCTTATAACTTCTTTCAATATAGCTCGTGTCACCTTTTCGACGACTTTTCGTCACCATCGGTACGTTATGACACCTAATGCAAATAAGGACACTCTTAAACGTATTAAATTCTGATAAAAACGTAAATGGCGACAAAAAGAATGGTGATTAAAGATATAATTTATAACAAAATTACGTTGCCCTTTAAAACAAATTTTGTCGATAATGATAGTTAGGTCCTCCAATGTTTGTTCGTTGAACAAACAGATAATTGTTGTCGAAATTGAGTATCAAAGTATACATATATACTCTATTCCATGTATATTACATTCTTAACTGCCAAATGAGTTCTGAAACCCTTTTTTACACGTTATCGATTGTGTAGAATAATGACAGACTAACCAAACTGAACCAGGCTGCCACCCAGTACTTCCGCTACACCATAGATGAGGGCAGTTCCGTCGGTATGGTGCACTTTGGCGAGTTCTCTCAAGTGGAAGCCGAGTTGACCGAGATCACGGACGACGCGAGCCGAGAGTTCCTGGTGGGGAAACTGCCACCTGAAGCTAATGGCTGGACATGCATCGGATGTGGTGTCCTGGACGGAATTCAGGTATATATAATTATATAAATACTTATCTAGTCATCAATTGCCGTCTTATGGGGCGTTCTTTGATAAATATGACGTTTTCCTAATACCAGGCCATAACGGTCTTCAGTAGAGCCAAACAAAAGCATTAACAAAATCGATTGACACTTTAAAGCTATCATCGACTCTTTAGACATGATAGAATGTCGTATCACATCATGATCTGGCTAAATCTACCCCTTTTCCGCGTTCCCTCTCTGCGATTGCTTAAGTATACATTTTTATCTTTATAATGTATTCGTTAATAAAGATGGTGAAAAAATGTATTGACGAGGCAGCATTACATAGTTATTTCACTGAGCTCATCATAATCCCCTACCAGGTACTTTCAGGTGTAAATCGCACGGAAGACCCTGCAGGAGGCTATATCCTGCTGGTCAGTGACGGCGAAGAAAACCGAGAACCTTTCATCGACGATGTCTTCGATGACGTCGAGAGAGCCGGTGTCATAATCGACACGATCGGTAAGGACTCTACAAAATCATTCATGAGTGAATCTTGGAATTGAAGAGCGGAATGATCGGACGGTATACGAGAGAGCAGATGCAGTCCAGGGCCCCGATGTAGAAAGAGATACAATCGATTGTAAGTTGCAATTAATTGTGAGTCAGAAAATTTGCGCGTTTCAACCGACCCGGTTTGCGCATTCAGAACACATGATCTGACTTACAATTTACTGTAACTTACAATCGATTGTAAATCTTTCTGCAACGGGGCCCTGATATTATTGTAAATTATACTAAAAATTGTTGATACAATAAATTGATTTGGTTTAATGAGTCTCTTACAAACTGAAGAGATTATGATAATATGTAATGCAAATAATATTAAAGAAATCAAACGTTACAGTAAATCAAAAGTGAACCAATCTTTATGTTTTTATATAAAAGTAACTGTAAAGAGCTGTAAAACTATCTTGATTATATTGATGAAAAGCAGTCATTTTGATGGAGAAAACGTTATAAATTATATTAAATTTCTTTCTTTCTTTAACTATTGAATCATTGATATTGTCACATGGAGATAACATTACAACTTAATCAACGATGCATACGTATACAAACTATATTCCCTCTGCAGCATTCAGTGAAGCAGCTGATCCGAAGCTTCTAGAACTATCTGCTCGCACCAATGGACTAGCCTTCTTCTATCCTGACACGGCTAACTCTACCGCCCTCAACGATGCCTTTGCCGCAACAGTCACCTCTCGGCCCGATGTCAGCACACAAAGTTTGCCCATTCAAGTGAGAAATTAATTATACATGTAGACTTTCATGATTATTGTAACTTCATTACTGTTTGCCCCAAACAGTCCTCCAGTGATTTAGAAACACTTCGATACGCATTGTAATCTTGATAATGTTGAATCGTCGTATAATGCAAGGGATATCAAGAATGTACAAAATTTAATATGGTTGATATTGATTTAGCTGCCTTTAGCTGTGATTGATCCTCTAGATCTATATCTTTGCTATGGTGATCATGAGATATTGCTTATAAACGAATCATTCTTACCCCTTTGTTAATTCCATGTAAACAATTGTATACGATAAAGAACGGTAAGGCCATCAGAGAAAAAATATCCATCACTGTATTATCATTACCAAACCTTACAACTAATATGTTATGATAAGTATATAAAAATATCTTTGTGTCCCAGATATACAGCGGGGGCCTCCAGATCCCCGCAGACGGACCGGCCACCGATACCTTCCTCATCGACTCGAGCCTCGGTCTTGAAACCGTTCTCATATTCTCTTGGCTCGACCTACCTATCAGCGTGGTCGTTTCCGACCCCGATGGCCGCGTCATCAACAGTTCCGACACCTCGCAGTACCGACAAGACAACATCGCTAAGCTCATCGCCATTACTATCACGGATACTGCCACGGTCAGTATATGCATGCTTTCATGCTCTCAACATAAATGAGCAAGTCGTAATTAAACGGTTATAATCTTTCTGAAATGTAACTAATAGCCTAACGTTGTCCAAATCCACTAAACTTACCCAGAACTCTATACGTAGTGGCTCTCCCATAATTTGTTGTATTGGCTTTTGTTAACAAGATATTTACGATTGAAGTGTTGATTGAAGACCCCATTAATAATGTAATCCCGGCATCCCTCTACAGGAAATACAAATAAATGGTTAAAGTTCGTTCTCTTTGCTTGCTAATAAATTCTTGATATCAATCTAAAAAAATAGCGTATCGAGTAATTCATTAGATAATTGCGCTTTTATAAGTGTTTGTATCGTCATATCCATATATTGTTATTTACATTCATATTGTGTTTTGATTTTAGCCCGGTCTTTGGGCATTTGCGGTCGACAGTGTCTCGAACAGGGCAGAGAATGTGCTGGTCACTATCGAGTCCAAACCTTCATCTGAAGACGACCCACCTATAACCGTTGATGCCATTATTGGTTCCCAGGTATTTTTAATATTGACATGATTTTATTCTCATCATTTACAATGTACTCTATATAAAATACACTTATTTTGATAATTAGGGACAAGTTGAGGCCAATAATTGCTCTTTAATTAAACATACTATATGATGTAAACGTATTTAAAAATAAATTTTATTCAGACCCTCCGATAACAGTCGATGTCATCTTCTTTTCTTTTTACCTAACACACAATGAACACATTATTACGTTATATTTTTATTATATTCATATTAATTCCTTGATTAAAGTTGCGTATCATATACTTTTCATGTAATAAAGACTATCAACCACGCTACAACACCAACACTGGAAATTTTCGCTGAGGTGCGCAAGGGCTATCTTCCTGTCATCAATGCCGCAGTTCAAGCAGTCATCGAAACTCCTGGAGCATCAACAACATATCTACCTCTCTTTGATAACGGCGCAGGTACGTATGATAAGAAGATCACAAGACAACATTTAGTGCATTTAACACTTTTTATTTAGAAGACCAGTCGCTCTTTGTTCTCGTTTGTTTTTCTTTCATTTTTTTCTATTTGGTTTATCGATACTTTAAATTCGTTCAGGACTATAGCTGGTCCCGAAAATACGCTGCATTGTGGTCTATGGAGACTGCCGCATATTATAGAAAAATATATCAGTCTTAAATAGGTTAGTGGTAAGTCACTTCTGACTTGTGTATCTAATTATGGACTCACACCATCTTGCATCGGATAAATATGTAGTTAAATATTGTTGTGGATGAAAGGACGACGTTAATATTGTGTTTAATAACATGGGCATACAGGATAATTTTTTAATCACTTACTTTGAATCACTTTGAATCACTTACTTATTTTTGAATCACTCAACTTCGGTATCTATCGCCTTTACATGTATAGAAAACAATTTATACGAAAATCTATACATTATACAAATTACACAAACATTATGATTATATTCGGCTGATTCCTACTGCAGGTGCCGACATCACAAAGGATGACGGGATCTACTCGGCCTATTTCCTGGACTTCGATGCCAATGGGCGCTACAGCATCAAGGTCCAGGTGAGCAACGAGGCCCTGACGGCATCCATCAGTTCCAGGTCTCGCCGCACCTCCAGGGGTCTTCCGCTTAGCCCAGGTACAAGTTTAGATCTCGAAATGGCATCATGCGATCGCCTTGCGCGCACAGTTCGAACTACTCATTGACTCATCTTTATGTAGTGCAAAGGGTATAGTCAAACAAATAACCAACTCGCTATAGGGTTTTCTTTAAATATATGACGTCATACTACCACCCCATACCGATGAAGTGGTGAGTGAATCAACAAACGGAATCGAGAGACTGATTTTTCGGTCCATGCGAAGGGGTGGTCCGCTTTTATTATCAAATGTATAAACTACGAGGGATTTGGACAGAAAAATCTTTCTCTGTTCCAACTGTCTCTCCACATAGACTGCGCCTGGTTCCAATATTAACCGTCTCAACGATATGGGGTGGTATAGTAGGAAAACTGAAACCCATATATAGTCGGTTATTTCTGCCTAGAATAGAGTATGCTATCATCCGACTATCGTTGTTATATATTGTAAACAATTTGAATGCATTCAACGTTTAATTTGTTATTATTTTCTTAAAAGCAAAATAGCCAATTTGCATGTTCACGTCGATTAGACCATTGCTTTGTTGACATATATTGAAATGTCGATCATATATATATATTTATTTTTTTTAAGTTAGGCATTCATAATTTTGTCATGGCCCTATCCAGCGAGCCAGTTTTTCCTAAACATAATTAATTCCTACATCATTACAATCGTCACACAATCACAAAATAATGATAACACTTTTCTTTAACTAATCCATTTTCAATAGAACGATACACACCAACACCAACTACGTACGAGCCCGCGGAGCCGTTCGTTCGCACTGGGTCGGGTGGAGTGTTCGAGGTCCAGAATTTTGTGGCTCCGGTCGGCGATGAACTCGCGCCGTCTCGTATCAGCGACCTCTCAGTCATTGCGAGTAGCTACGACCTGAGTAGCGTCACGCTACAGTGGACAGCAGTTGGGGACGACTACGACCAAGGAACAGGTGATTTTATATATACTGGAACTTAGTTCATTATTCGGTGTAAATACACCAATTACAATTTAGGATGGCTTCTTTTAAATTACATCAAGTCAAACATATCAGTCATTGCGAGTACTTACGACCTGAGGAGCGTCACGCTCCAGTGGACAGCAGTTGGTGAGGACTACGGTCAAGCAACGGGTGAATTCATCAATAGAACTGCAATATTTAACAAATAAAATGGGGACGAATGAACAAATTGGTAGAGATTCTTGTGGCATGATCGGATAGATGCTTATTACAACAACGATTTATGATTGGCCAATTAAATAAATCATGAACAAACGTCAATACATTTTGGTGCAGTCATTTTCACGAAGTCAACATATGTATTACAAGCAGTGTGTGTCACTGTGTATGTCCTTTGGGGAAATCTAATGAAATCTCAACATTTGTTTTGTTTGTTCTTAATCACAGCTTTCGAATACGACCTCCGCTTCGCAACGACGTTCGCAATGCTGCGTGACAACTTCACCGAGAGCGCGCAGGTTATGGACATCCAACTCATATCCGGGAACCTGTCCGTCATCGGGCAATCGGGTATGACGGAAACGGTGATCGTCGAGGTACCGACAAGGGGCGAGAGCGTCGCGTACTTCTTCGGTATCATCGCTGTCGACGAAGCGGGCAACGAGGGCGAGCTCTCGAACCTCGTGTCTGCCTCTCTGGAATACGTGCCTCCACTGACAACGGAACCAACCAACATTGACACCGGTCTGGAGGCCTGGGCTATCGGGGTCATCACGGCTGCATCCGTGCTGTTCGCTCTTGCTGTCGTCGCCGTTATCGTCGTCGTGTGCAAGGTCAGCTCATCATCGAAGAAGGTTGATAACGAGTCACATCCGTCTACAAGCTACATAGAAAACGGGAATGAGCAGAAACAGCCAGAAAATATCCACGAGAATAACGCCTACCTTCCTTGAACCCTCTCAGATATAAAAACTAGTCAATGACTGATTATGGAATAATTATAATTACAATGACAATATAATAACTACAATGACAACCTTCTGATATCACCATTGCCCCCAAACTAATTTATATTTGCTATGCGACTTAAGTTTTTTTTAATTTTGATTAGAGTAAGTTAGTTAGTTAGTAATAGTTTACACGACGAATTATATTTGATTTTTAAAATGTATGCCTTTGATTATATCTAGCCAATTAAAATTAAACTGAAACTACAACCGTGTAAACAAATCCACTTGGGAATACACGGAAAACGAACAAGAAATCATTCAGTTAATTTAAATGTAATAAACAAACCGCAAGTGCACAATCGAACTCCCTATATTGTTCGGACATTAAAAAGAAATCGCAATGTTACAATTATTTCTGAGGGAAAAAAATGTATTTTCTGGGTGGAAAAAGATTATCGGGCATCATATAGTTGGTGTTAATGGTAAAAAATATCACACAAATTGATTATTTGAGACAATGTAACATTCACATGCTAAGCTCAGTTATTTTTTATTCAGGGATAAAAGTATTATTTTTATACAAGAGATGTATTCGCCGCGTAAGCAAAATAAGAATATTTAAATTGTTTTAATTTGGCTTCCTGCAATCTGAGCTGGTCTTTGATATATTTATAATAATTTTGTCAATGTTTCGTTGTAAAATGTACCAATAATAACCTTGTTTACTCATAAGATTGTACATAAATCTATAATGAAGAGTGAATTATATTGAATGTTTGTTAAGCGTGAGTAACAATTAAACGTAGCTGTCCATATGTTTTGTTGCGTTTTATATGTTGTTTTTGATAATAATGCTTCTTTGTAATGTGTACAAATTATCAATTATACACTATAGCCTATATACCATTAAAGCATACGTACATTAAATGAGCATAAATTTCGCATTTGATTTGTACTTGCTTATTGTTTTGTAATGTTTCATGATGAACAATGAGAATGTATATATATTATTAAGCTTTTAAACTTTATATAAGTCTTAATGAAGGATACAGAAACGTTTATATTTATATCGAATTCACGTTTTGGTAAGATTAATATTTAAAGTGGTCTGGTAAATTTCTTGTTTTCCATAAGAAAGATACCAAACAAATTTGAATAAAAGTGCAAGTACGTACAATTAAATATAAGTTAATGTGCTTATGTCTTGACGTAACTATGTCGATGAAAATATGTTGTACATCAATAAATATTCAATATGATTATGATGAAACACTAGCGTTCGGATTGTGCAAATATGTGTCGTAAATATACAAAAAACATGAATCCACTAACGAACGCACATATGCAAAAAATCACACTCACACCCACACCCCCACACCCACACGTTATTAAAGTGATAGCAGTTCAGGGCCCCGTTGCAGAAAGAGATACAATCGATTGTAAGTCAGAAAGTGTGCGTGTTTCAACCAATCAGATCAATGTGCATTTCGAACAGATATTCTGACTTACGTACAATTAATTGTAAATTACAATCAATTGTATCTCTTTCTGTAACGGGGCCCTGGTCAGGCTGAATTTTAGTAGCTAAAACGTGAATTATATTGAACAAAAAGTAGTTATGAGTCAACCAACATGCTCGCATGATAGAAAACATATAAATGGCTAAGTTAGAAGGCTGTTTTCATTTAAAAAGCAGCTGTTAAAGGGATCTAGTAACTTTGTTGAGATTCGTAAAAAGTGATGACTGGTTGATATAATGCGTATTGTGGTGATCTGATATGTCCACTATAAAGTAATGTGTGAACATTTCACGTTAAATGGATGGTATATTTATTTATTTATTTATTTATTTACTGATCAGCAGCAGTGCTGAAAGGATCAGTGTACATTGAACATCAAAACATACATAGTATTATAAACATGATAAATAATAAAATATAGCAATTGCTACATTCGCATTTAAATGAATTGGAACATTAATGTAGCCGAGTAATGAGCGAAATACAAAGTGATATTCGACAATGCATTACACTGACATTGTACCCAGTTTCAACTTTCCAGTGGATAATAAAAAATTCGAACTTTTCAATATATAGACTGATATCTTTTTAACGAAAGCTGTCCCATGCTTCTATTGGTAATACGAAAGAAATGAGGTACGGCGAGAATCGCCAGAGTCCCAAGTAAGTTTTGAGGATTTTGACAATGTTACTAGATCCCTTTAACACAAGAGGGGGCCCTCTACTGAACACACCTGAAAGTTTTAAACATTTCTTATCAAAAATTGCGAATGTAATATTTGGTTAAAATAATGATTCAATAGAGAGTCTAGATCATTACAAAAAATATATATTAAAGACCACTATGGTATTATTATGTTTTTATTAAATTATCGAATACATGTTGGGGCCAAATATTAATCTAATCGGATAATACTTATGGATGTTTCATCTGTTTCTGAACCGATTTTGATCAAACAAATTTGTCTTTAAAAGGGTAGTTCAGTTTTGGTATAGAGGGCGCTGCACAATTGTTTTTGTGAGATAATGAAAAACTGAGTGTAAAATTTGAAAAAGCATACAATTTGAATGGCAGAATAAACTGTATTTGATCAAAATCGGTTCAGAAACGGTTGAAATATCAACAAATATATCCGATCGGAATAAATCTGGGGCCCAGATTTACTCGATGATTTAAAAAAAAAAATTGTAAATGCTTACACTTTTTCAAAAATTTTCAAAAGAGATTTGTAAATAGACGTTGATGATCTCTCTATTTAATCATTGTTTCAACAAAACATCACATGCATACTTTTGTATGAAAAATGGTTGAAACCAATGCTTTTTTAGTGAGCGCCCTTTTGTGTTTTAAATGCTCTTTTTGAATGATAAGAGGCTTTTTACTTAGTCGTTTATAATTTTCTATACCTTTTGAGCATGGTGGAGTTATAACTATTAGTTTGTAATGTTATTGTGCAGGTTTTGGTTACTAAAGCTTAGCCTTACCAAAATTATACTACCCCTTTAACATTACGTGCTTTGTGAAATATACCTCGCAAATTAATTATTACTTGAAGGGCCCTCCAAACCAATTAGAATTTCAAGTCAATTCTAAACAATTTATATTTGGCGCTCGGTAACTAAAGGCATGTTATTTGAAGTTGGTTTTATGATATTAAAAGAAAATCGGGAACGTATGCATACATATGGCTGAATTAAAGTGCAATTAGATTCAGATGTTTCCGTGGACAGATGTTTTCCCCGAAAACGGTATGATTATCTTTACGACTCCGCATCGTCTCTTCCATCTTTCAAATGGAAACAGGTTTTTGAATTATTACAAAATATTACAAAACGATCGAATACTCAAGACGTTACTGATTATTATCATGAAAAGCCACATCTTTATGGTTACAAAGCATGCACGTCATAATTCAAAACGAATTATACATGAACATTTTTACTGAAAAGACCAATTTTAGAAGAAGTAGAAAAATAGAAACGTGAAATTACACTTTAAAAGTGTGGTTGGTTTTGAAAAATATTTAGTACAGTTGGATGTTAAGGATAGGATAACTATGTCTAGATTTCGGTGTGGAAACCATAAACTCCCAATAGCAAATGGTCGTTACTTGCCTGAGCAAGAGTTGCAGATTTGCAGCTTGTGTTCCTTGCAGGATCAGGGGGATGAATTTCATTATGACTTAGTGTGCCCTGCATTTAAGGATGATCGGAAGCAACTAGTTAAAGGTCGTTATTATAAGAGGCCAAATGTATATAAGATGTATCAGTTATTCAATACCAGTAATATTAAGCAGTTAAAGAATTTATCAAGGTTTTGTAGAATTATTATGTCTAAGTTCTCTTAGTGCCAAATAAGTTATTGTGTGTGTTAGTTTAAAGTTGTGCTATTCATTATATTGTTCATATTTTCTTGCGAGGTGTTAAATGTCGCCAGAGTGTTGCCAAAGATTTTGTTTGTTTGTTATCATGTTTATACTTAATGTAAATATTTAGTTCTAATAATATTTACGCATATATATATGTTTATATACACGTGTTGTATCTTTGTATTTCTCCCATGCCCCCGTGAGGGGCCTTTTTTTGAGAAATAAAATTCATTGTCATTGTCACACTCGAGAAATGCGGCTGGTCTCGACATGATCTTGTACAAGTATAACTCATTCCCAAAATATTACCCTTGACCCCATGACTTCTGTCAGCGGTAGTTTGGGAAGCAATCCGTTGGGACTTTTCCATGAATTTACTTTCATTTTTGTAATGCTGGAATTGTTTATGACATAAACGTGAGCTGACTTTCGACAGCGACTATATATCAAGGGAGTGTAGAAACTAGTGGCGCAGCGATGTGAAGGGAGGGGGGGGGGGGGGGTCCGGGGCATCCCCTTACTCTGTGGAAACTGTTGTCCCATTACTATCCCCCCACCACCACCCCACAATTGGGAAAATAAATGATGGCATGATGCCTTCTCATGAGATATCAGACCCCCCCCCTTTCCTCCCTATCCAGGTAGCCCCCCCCCCCCCTAGAAATGCCACTGATAGAAACCACGCTCTTCCTCCAAACAGCGAGCGGGGAAGCACAGGCGGACCTACGTCAGACATTTGAGAGAAATCACGTACCGTTCCCAACAGCGATCTCCCTAGCCCAAGTTTGTTCGATCACAAAAGGAAATGATCTACTATACTGATCAGGCTGATAAAAGTTGACATAGCTAGGCCACATACAGTGTTTGACTCCATATGCATGTAAATGTACACTCGGCTTTGCTATGGATCTGTTAACCCAAGTTTAATAGTGTAGTTTGATAACCTGTTACTTTAACTACATCGTAGACTTCTACCTGTTAAATAGCGCGATCGCGATTAACAACCACACCAGGAATAGTGAACGGACGTTTCTCTTTTATGTTTTTGGAATACTACAATTTACTCAGGTGAGAGGCATTTTCGTTATAATTCTAATGTATGCTATTTTCGCCATTCTACGAGGGATCTCCTAATGACTATATTATAAACTATAATGCATTCGTGAATATATTATAGCAGTCTACTTTTAAATGCATTATAGATGATGACTTAATAATTAATCAACCTTAATCATTCAAAATTGAAACATGTCATACCAAGTTCAGTTTTGTTTCCTTTTCGCAAAAGTTAAATTTGTTAAAGAATATAAACACAGTAATATCAGTCTGCAAACAATATGGAAGAGAATGATGTAGGTTAGAGTACTTCATTTAATTTTAATTCATTCTTGTTCTATGTGACTAACTTCTGTACAAATATTTATATTGCTTTGTTAGATTTTGTATTTGATTATGATCAATAAAAATTGAAAGAAAACACTTGTCTTAAAATGCACATGCGCACGTACACACGTTTTAAAGGTTGAAGTTTGAAGTTTATTAACAACAAAAGATATACATCATCAAATACATTTTGAACACATAATGTACGCGTATATTATGATTGTTTGTGTAAGTCTCTGTGTATGTATGCATGTGATTAATGCATGGGTAATAATAATTTAATAATTATTTAAGCGCAGTAGAGTATATATATATATAATATAGCTGCGCTATATTAATGTTCATATTATTATTATTATTATTATTAAAATATAATGCCTCACAACAACAACGATAATTGCGATTGGATGCAGAAAGACATCATATTTGTCCTTGGCCTTCGTATAATCATGTGTATATAGTTCAATTTCCATATTTCATTCGTGACAGGAGGTAGCATTGACATCTGTCTCTTGTAAACTGACATCACTATAGTAGACATACCTTAACCCTACTCCTACCAATGCATGAAAAGACTTCCGATTTGAATATTACGTTCGTGTGCGTTTAGTAAAAGAAGTGCGCGATCAACCGGATAGACCTACGGTAATCCTGCAGTGTTTCCATGGCAACGGCATAATTCCGATGAAATATGTGACTTAATTACGGTTATTCTGCAGAGCTAGGGCACAGGGTTCAACTCCCTTGTGTTTCTATAATGAGAAATGGCATACAAAAGTCTAACGTGCCAAAGAAAAAAGAAAAAAATGTCCCAAAACTCACCACAATAATTTCCCTTATCTCTTGAATGCATGTAGCTTAGCATACCAAAAACACATGATTAGTAGAGAAAGTCAAGTGGATTTTCAGTTCAAATACATCCCCTGTATATATACAAATGTGATGTTCTGATAGTGAATCTAAGGGTGCCTTTCTTTATGTCCAAATCCAAAAAAAAACTTATTTATAAACTCTAGCGATTCTCACACATTTTGTTGTGTTCATATTACCAGTAGAAGCATGGAACAGGTTTTGGTTTTACGAATTTCCCATTCGTTAAAAAGATATTTACGTTTTAAGTGTTCGGATTTTTAACTAGGTATGCACTGGAAAGTTATAACTACATGTACAAAATCAGTGCAATGAGTAAGCGAATATCACTCTGCATTTTCGGTAATTATTTCGGCCATACAACAGCCATTTAATGTGAAAGTTTCACGCCTTAATACCTTTAGTAGGCTTATCGGATTACAAGAATACACATAATAACCAGCCATCATCACTTTTTGCACATGTCAAGAAAGTTACTAGATCCCTTTCATCACGGATAACGCCGGATATCACATTGATCATTCAGATTTGAGCAAATTGAGGGAGAAATTGTTGTTTTTATATATTTTCTGCTTTCTCTACAGTCTGTATACCAGGAAAGGGGGTGCAGAGATAAGACATTGTTATTCCGTAGTGCAAGGAGAGGGAGGATGGAGTCTGGCAGACCATGGATTCATATTGGAGTATACATCGTGCTCTTCACGTAAGTAATGAAAGTAAAAGAAGAAGAAGAAGAAGAAGAAGAAGAAGAAGAAGAAGAAGAAGAAGAAGAAGAAGAAGAAGAAGAAGAAGAAGAAGAAGAAGAAGAAGAAGAAGAAGAAGAAGAAGAAGAAGAAGAAGAAGAAGAAGAAGAAGAAGAAGAAGAAGAAGAAGAAGAAGAAGAAGAAGAAGAAGAAGAAGAAAGTAAAATATGTTTCGTTTGTTAGCGAGTAACCTGTTATCAATTATTTTCACCAAATATCATATTTTCCTAGCTATCGAACAACAAACCTACTTTTATACTGGATTATGTGATATATGTGTCTTGTCCAAAACAAATTTTTTTTGTTTATATTTGTAGTTACTGAATTTCATTTCATTGCTGTTTTTCATAGGGTGTAGTAAAAAAAAAGGGGGGGGGAAGAGAGGGATCCCCTTGACGGGCCTTGGTATTCTGTTTTGATTTAAAAAAAAAACATATTTAGTTCACATAAATATAATAGTTGAGATAACACGCAAAGTAAGGTTACTATAAATTGAATTGATGATGAAAAGGTCAACCCTTTGTCGTTATTATTTTAAGATAAAGGACATGTTGTTTAAAATTCCCAGAACGCTTCAACAATATGATAATTATACGAACATAATCCAGGTGAATGTATTATTTTGTCAGTGGAATATACATTGTCAAGTGAATTTTGAGTGACTTGGCCGTTAGTCACTGTACGTGTCTTGTATCACATTCAGTAATCGAATGTGATGATTAATAATTGTGGTAATTGTGGTAGTATCTGGTCAGAGTTCACCTGGTGATAGTCTTAGCGTTCACACTAAAGTCAGGAAGTATGTGTATATGTATGCTACCATAGGGATGTGCACCCTGCTGTATAACACCTGTTAAAATCATACTTAACCCGAGCAATGCTTTTTCATTCGGATCCCACACCATTTCACACGTTTTAACGTTTCAATCGAGAGTTGGACTTAAATATGTGATTGGTGTGGACGCAAGATGGGCACATAATATTGTGTTGACGCATGATTAGTCGATCAGCACACAGTTTTCCATGAGTTAAACCTAATTAGTGTTAACGCAGGGTTAAATCTGTACAGTATTTTCTTAAACTTGGTTAAACGTATGCTTGATTTCTTCGATAGAATCGGACCAGTTAATTCCACTCACAGGTGTCATCCAATACACTCGGGGTTAATTTTGATATGATATGTGGAAGCAGGGTTCTGCAAACGTTTTCTGTAACCAAGTTGCGGGGTTAAACTATGATGTGTGGACACAGGCCGGTTTACTACACAATAATATGGTTAGACCAGCACCTAGTTTACAAGTACCAGAGACTCGGCGTTAGTCGGTATTCGGGATTATCACAGTTATAATTACATGAAAATGTTTCCTAATTGTAATTTAATTATTATTATTTTTTGTTAGTGTTTTGTGTCTTTTTTTTTCTGAAATACATTTTTTTTTCTCTTACTTTAATTAAATTTTTTTTTTTATTGTCAATATTCTACAGTATATACCCAGGGGGCAAAAGGGGTTTTTCAGCTTTTGCCTGTTGTAAAAGGTTGGCCACCAGAAATGGCGTCTAGGACCTTCTGGGATCACAACCTAGGTGGACAACCTCGCGAACTAGCTACTGGAAGTCCACAGGTTGGGTTTTAAGATATTCACCAATTATGCAGCTAAATAGTGTGTTTCAGCCTTAGGGGTCATGAATACCCAGTCACATATCTTGCACAATTACACCACAATGCACTGCTGATTCCAGCTTGTCTTTTCATGGAGGTCTTTCCTAGAGTCCTGCGCAACATTTGATACCAAGTTTGAGCGTATTGTATCTTTGGTTACTGTGTCACACGTCGTTACAACGTGATACATCACATACGGACGTGAAATTCGTATACAGCACATATGTATAAAAGGCAACTAAATTCTTTAAAATGAAAAATAGGCTATATTTCGATCTTTATAAATGTAATTCGCATTTTAGATAACTATTAAGAGCATTATATATAATGAAACGAAGTATGTAAATTAATAAACAATACAAAACATAAGCAATAAAACAATGAAATACATAAGAATATGAGTTGCTAATGCTATAATTTGTTTAGATGTGGTTAAATTACTATATCAAATGATACAAAATATATCCACAAAATCACATATTAAGCTTATCCTTTTAATGAGATACACGGGAGGAGGGAAGGGGGTGTTCAAAAGACCAGCCTTTCATCATTGGACTCCAAAAATAATTATAATCAAGGTCTACCCACCCAGTTTGGACGACATGACACGTTTGAGGGCGAGTCTCATTCTAGGTCTAAAGGAGATACATCGTGAAGCTTGCAAATGAGGTATATTAGACATGAACATAGTTGGCTCATGTTAAAGGTTGGGCCCCATAAATGACTCATAGGACCTTCTAGAAATACAACCTAGTTGGACAACTTCACGACTAGCTCCTGGAAGTCCACAGGAAGCGAAACTTAAAAAGAAAGCATCTACAAAAACCCACTAAATGCAGCCATCTCTAGAGACAAAGTTCAAGTGTATGCTCCCTCTATGCTGCATCTCCATTCATCCAGCCCACACCATAAATCTAGTCTGAATCGTGTCATCAGGGTTCAAGAGGTTGTAGTCAAGGTCAATGATAACCGAACTGTCAGAGAACAGTGGTTGTTGATGCAATGTGCAGCATATGTCACTGGCCATCTCAAAAAGGTGAAGCATTTGAAGCAGTCACTGAATGGCACGCAAATCTGTTGCTGGAAGAATTTTCTTTCGGTACTGATATCATACACTTTTGTAGTTACATATACAGTTATGCCAGCCTGAAGTCTGCTGAACAGGAACAGAGGTGTGCCCTATCCAAATGAAAAAAAAAGTCTATGAAGTCAGTGGGAAATGCGCATGCTGCTGATCCACAGGAGTTTTCACGATAGGTGATTATGGACAGCTTGAACATTAGCTTGGTCAAAGCCATCTGTACATTGGTGGTGGATTCAAAGAATAAATAAAATAGTGTTGTTCTCACAGTGGGGTCTGCTATGGAGGTTCCTGCCCTTGAATCTACACAACAGGCATGACGAGGCTGTTACAAGGGTCTTACTTCACACATTCTACAACAGAGTAGTTAACAGAGTCGACAGAGTAGTTATTCATATTAATGACACTGACGTCACAAGCACATTTCCTGGTTCAAGACGTCTCACTGATCTATCAGAGATGTTGGTGAGGACAGCCCAGAATCAGAACATACCGACATTGCTGATAAAAAAAACATGCCGATGCATTAACATATGACATTATCACTCGGACACGAGAACCCACCATGGATGTGTGTGTACAGCACCAAAGCAGGCCAGTTTAAGGATTCCGATCTGGGAAAACTGAGAGCTTAACAGTTCTTGAACAACGAGTCAACTCTCCTGAAGCTACTGCCTCCTAAAGAGGACGCTTTTCTCCATTGTCTCAAACGAGCTTCTCATGCCATCATTGATAAGAATGCGCATATTCCCAAGCTAAACATTCTATCATGTACAGAGTTTGGATATTCCATGAATGATGGAAAACCAGTTCTAGTTTAAACTGACAGCAAGCCTGGACAAGACAATATCATATGGATGTGTCAAAGGGTGTCAGAATAACTGTTCCTACATGAAGACGGCGGTTCCATGCTTTGGAATTGCTTTAAATGTGTCACTTTTGTGAAAGGACCAGTGCCATACAGCACATATTGCAGCAAGGACCACTGCTGATCTGCAAATCAGAAACGTTTAGGTTTGGCACTTTGGTTTCCTCTTGTAAGAACTTCACTAGGCTAGCCTTCCTACCACTTCTCATACTGCTGCTTTCCTTGAACAGAGTAGGAGGAATACATCACCGAATTCTTGCTTTTCATATGAAGTCATACATGTCAAGCTGTCTAACACTAGCAAAAATCAGTGTCATGCGCAGAACTTCATTGCTCTTACCTGGATGCCTGGTGCGGCTGTTTTTTCCTCTTTTCTTCTTGAGATTCTTGCTAGGGTGTAGAAGGCGTTGAGTGTCATGAATCTTGTCTTTTTCTGCTCACTGGAAAAAAACCCTGTTAGTGTCCTCAAACACCCCCTTTTCACGTTGGTGAGGTTTTATTTGACCAGAACACTGCACATTTGATATGTCCTGAAGGAATGCGCTGTTGCTGTGTACGGTTTGGCTTCCGCTACTGCCATGACCTCGACTAAGGCTCTTTATCCCTGATGACACGACATAGATCATGATGTACGCTGGATAAACTGGTGAATGAAGGTGCAGCATATATTTCAACTCGGCAGAGATGAGTGGTTCGGTGTAGAGAGTGGTTTGGTGTAGACGTTTGTTTCTCTTCAGTTTACGCTTGATGTGGACTTCCAGCAGATAGTCCGCAAGGTTTTTCACCCAAGTTGTGTTCCTAGAAGGTCCTATAAGCCCCTTCTGGGGCCAATCCTTAACAACAGTACCCCCTTCCAAGCTTCATAATGTACCTCCTTTAAGAACTAGTAAGAAACTCTGCTTTGAACTTGTCATGTTAGCCTTCAGTTACACTTCGTCCATACTACGTGAGTAGACCTCGATTATAATTATTTTGGAGTCCACTGCAGGGGTGTCGATCCTGGGGGGGCAGGGGGGGCAGTCGCCCCCCCCAATGAAAATATTGGGGGGGGCGAACATATCATTTCGCCCCCCCAATAATTCCGAAAAGAGGAAGAAAAAAATAGAGTGATATAATGCCAAAGAGGGGAAAGACACATTTATCAATAATTAATCTTCAAAATAGCCGTTTTTTAGTTTGAAAACGACTGTAAATCTCTTTTTTTTGCCGCGCGCTTCGCGCGCAGACAGTTTCTCATATTGCAAGTTTCATTTGGGTTGCGGGAACTCACCTTTTGAAATGTGTTGGGCAGCGTAATTTCTCAAACGCACACCTCAAACGAAGTTTATTAAACCCTCATCTATAGATAGCACACCGTCACAGAAAATAAAATAATCTCGGTACATATGCGCTGAACGCAAATCAAATTGGAATATCATGTCCCCCCACATTTGAAAAATGAGCAGATTGTCCCCCTCCCTTTGTCATTATGTATGTTTGGTTCCATACCTATATACTTCATATTACGTGAAATTTCTGTCTCAGGTATGCACCAAATCGCACAATTTCATGCCCAAAAATACAAAAGCTCCCTACTGTGGGAGGGGGACACCCCCTCCCACACCCTCCCCCGCTCGGTCGCTTCGCTTCCTCGCAATATCTCCCCTACACTTTTGAAAAATTGTTGACGCCCTTGCTTAGTTTCATAGGAGCCCAATGCCCTAGACTATATCGATGGGTCTATAGTATACATGATCACGTGGATCCATCTCATGCAAGGCTCAGTCTTTTCCTCGCTATGCCCTTTAAAAATACGTTATGAGTTGGTTCACTATTTTATACAATTTTAACACCCATGCTAGGAGCAAATGTCTGAAATCTAAAAGCTTCCGGGGGCTCCGCCCCCTGGACCCCCATTATTGTCCCCAAATGTGGGTGCCCCCCAAAGTCAGGTTTTTGAGCCATCAAGACACTTTCAATGAGCGCATAATAAAACTTCCGAGCATGCCAATGTGGGGCTTTTAGCTCTCTCAGTGGTCACTCTGGAAATTTTTTTCAAATTTCGCCCCCCCAATCTCAAAAACGGATCGACACCCCTGGTCCACTGGTGGTCTTGTGACCCCCTCCTACCCCCCCCCCCCCCACAGTCCACACACACACAAATACACACACACACACACACACACACACACACACACCTACCCCCGTATCTGATTCAAATTATGGATTGTGTATCATGTTATCGCAATCTAAACAAATTAATACATTGACAACTCATATTATTATGTATTATTTTGTTTAAAATTTAAAATAGACTCCTATACCACATTCCTGACTATTAAAATCGTACAATACCCGTTCAGGACTGATTGATATTGATATGACATGTATTTTACATTGACCCAAGCCAGAGTAGTCTCTGGTTAATTCCTGAATTGGTTAAGTGCCAACGAGACTATTTTGCCAAACCACGTCAAGGTGATAACCTTGATAATAAAATAGAAAGATAACTGCTATTCTAATGTAATTAATACTCAGTAACTAGAACTCCGCGCAAATAATGGCTGTTGAAACATCACATACAAGGACGCGATTTCATAATACTAATAAGTGTTTAAATAAATGTTCACTCTTCTGTACACATATATAATTACCATTATGTATGCTCCGGGGAGGTACTGAAACTACGTTTGAAAAATATCTATGAAAATATATGAGTGGTCGTTATGAGCAGGTGGTCGCTATAGACAGGTGGTCGCATTAGCAGGTTTGACTGTACCTCCCCCCGTATCTGATTCAAATGATGAAAAGTTATGATGGATTTTGTATCATTTTATCGCAATCTAAACAAATTACTACATTAACAACTCATATTCTTAAATATATTCTTTTGTTTTTTATTGATTTATGAATTGACATAGTTGGTGTCATTGTATAATGCTCTCAATAGGTATTTCAAACCGAATTAAGTTTTTAAAGATAAAAATGTAGCCTATTCTTAACTCTTAAGGAGTTATTTGCATTTCATACATAAGCGCTGTATTCGAAATTCCACGTCCATGTGTGACGCATCACGTTGTAACGACGTGTGATACAGTAACCAAATATGCAATATACTCAAATTTTGTATCAAACGATGCGCAAGACTCTAGGAAAGACCTCCATGAAATAACAAGCTGGAATCAGCAGTGCATTGTGGTGTAAATGTGCATGATGTGTGACTGGGTCTTCATGACCCCTAAGGCTGAAACACAATATTTAGTGCATTAGGTGTGGTTTTCTTGAAACTCATCCTGTGGACTTCCAGTAGATAGTTTACAAGGTTGTCCACCTAGGTTGTGATCCTAGAATGTCCTAGAAGTAATTTCTGGTGGCCAACCTTTTACAACAGGCAAAAGCTGAAATCCTAAAAAAATGGTGGTTTGCCCCCTGGGTAATATGCTTTAAAATGAATGCAAGGGATCATTTTTTACAAGCCTATATGTGCTTTTTTATGATTCCCCCACTTTTGTTTTGTTTATTCATTTAATTGTAACCAATCATGTATTTGATGTCATGCATATTGTATATTTGTCATTTTTACAAGTGGAAATAAATTGAAATTCAAATTGAAATAATTATCATCGGTCAGTCGAATAGATCAGATCACCCAATACTCGGGGTTAATGACGTGCTGTGTGGACGCAAGGTATTAGACTCGGCTATTATAATCTAGACCGGGGTTAGTATCCGGATACGTGGGTCGGATGCTGATACGGAAGTTGTACAGTACAAGGAAATAATAAAGAATTGTCTTCCTGTGCATTGTTATTCTGGTTTTACGAGTACGTTTCCTCGACTCGAAAAACATCGGACGAAAGCATACATTTCAAAAGGCTATATAATTATGAGCATGTCATTAGTCGGCAAAATATACTGAATAAAAGTAACCATTCAACAATTTGTTATAATGTGTTATAAAATCATTCGACTTTCCCTATTGTCATTAAAGGGATAGTTTCGTTTTTGGTAAGACTGAACTTTAGCAACCAATACCTGCACAATAACATTACACACTAATAGTTCCACCATGCTTTATTATTGTAATGTGATTTTTGCTGGCCTTCCTCATTCATACTTACTTCCTCTTCAAAGAATACAAAATACTGCTGCAAGACTTGTTACTCTCTCGGGAAAATTTGAGCATATAACCCCAATATTGCGTTCTCTTCATTGGCTTCCCATACACCATCGTATAACATTTAAAGTTCTTCTTTTGACTTACAAAGTTCTCCATGGTCAAGACCCTAAATATCTTTCAGATTTGATTTCCTTAGTTCTTCAAGACTTCTTCGATCATCATCAACCTTGCAGTTAACTCTTGGACCTCGTACTGTTACAAGATATGGCGATCGATCTTTTTCAGTAATTGCCCCTATCTTTTGGAATAAGTTACCAGCACATATTGATAACACCAATTCCTTTGACCAGTTTAAGACTTGCTGAAAACGCACCTTTTTAATTTATGATTGATATTGTACACGGGCTCAGTTGTGAGTCGGTCAAATAGGTGCACACCATCATATTCCTTGTACGTTTGATCTTATGTTTGATCTCATTTTTTTATTATTATGCATGATTTATTGAAAAAATAATAGATTTATAATTTGTGTGTTTATTATAAGTTTTGGTTGTAAATTGTAGACTGACACGGGTGCGCTTAGAAACAACCGTATTAAGCGCCTAATAAATGTTGTGTATTATTATTATTATTATTATTATAACAAATTACAAACGACTGAGAAAAAAGCCTGTTATCATTCAAGCCGTTCTCTTAAAACGCATTGGTATCAACCATTTTTCATACAAAATTTTGCATGTGATGTTTTGTTAAAATAATGATTAAATAAAGAGATCATCAACAACTATTTAAGTATTTTATATATTTTGTTTAAATCATCGAATAAACCTGGGGCTCCAGGTTTATTCCAATCTGATACTTTTTATAGATATTTCAGCTATTTCTGAACCGATTTCGATAAAATAAAGTTTATTATGTCATTACAATTGTATGCTCTTTCAAATTTGACATTCAGTTTTTTCTTTAACTCACAACAAAATCATTTATTGAAGCGCCCTCTATACCACACTGAACTACCGTCCCTTTAAGCTAATTGTCCATATACTATGAGAGCGCTTTGGTTTCACCCCTTTCACTCGTGGATTGTCCCTGAAAGTATATACACGAGAAGAAAGTTATTTGGAATTAAGGGTAAGCAAGCTTTCAATTTAGTTGATGTAAAATAAATGATATGTAGTGAGTTAGTTTGTGGACACAATTATACTTGTATGAATAATGATGATGCCAACAATAATAATAATATTATCATAATGATAATAAATATGATGATATACATACTTATAATATTAATATTAATAATATAGGTAATTATAATGATATATTTAAACAGCGCAATTAAAACAAAACAAGCGCAGCTGTATATGTATACACATAAGCAAACATATAACGCAGATGAATAACATGATAAACCTAATGTACTAAAATAATTAACAATTAAAGGGAAGTGGGCAACGGATCGATTTTTGACCCAGACTTAGGAATTAGTTAGAATTGAGGACTTTGAGATATTCCTTATGATTTGTTTGCAATTGCAGCGAGTTGGTTGCCGGACAGATGTTCGTGAGCAACATCGATGCCGGGTCTGGTACGATCCAATCACCCAACTACCCGCACTGGTACCCCGCATCACAGACACACGTCTGGCACATCAGGAGTCCACCACAAACTTGCATCCAGCTCAGGGTTCTTTACTTCCAACTGGAAATCAGCGATGGATGCATGTGAGTTGATTATTGTTGTTTCATTATATATTACTTTGGAAAAAAAAATTACATTTCATTTTCTTGGAATATATATATGCATATACTAAGGATGTCTCTCAGTTTCAGTTTTGTCGGGTCTTGTGTTTTTCTATAAAGTTTAATGTTCAATGTAAAGATTAATATTTCCCCTTTCTGACACGAACACCGTGATATTGAAATATACAATCTTATTTTGAATTGGCGCTGAATCATTTTATCGTAGAGGGGAAGATTTTTTTTTGTATATCGATTTCTCCAAGAAATTAGCCTTCCTTGAATAAAAATACAATGAAATACATTAAACGGATTGGTATATCAGAAGTTATGTATATACATTTAAAGCAAGGCTCAGTATTTTCAGACATTTTGTATACAGTATGTTAAAGGGGACCACCAGGCAAAGAACAACACATTATTATATGTTTCGGTACCGTTTTGTGATATCAAATAGATACCTAACATTTTGCAAAGGGTTGTGTAATTCATAAACAAAGCAATTAATTTCCACCACTTACGGAACCACTGCTATTTCCTGGTTCCATACGGGCCAACCATTTGCGAGTGCGCCAATGCTATTCACGCGCACGTTTGTAAACAATAGATTCCCGGGCGATTCGTTCGTGATCTGCGCAGATTGCAATTCACCGCACGCATAGCAGTCTGCGTAATTCAGACCGCATGAACGCATGCTTTAGAATGGTGATGCGTTTCCAATTTTTTTTTCTTTTTTCTGGAAACATATTTTTGTGAACTTGTTGATGGAATGGAATACTAATGATGTTACATTTCTTTAATAAGAATATTATTTTTGGGTGGTGGTACCCTTTAAGATAAAAATTGCATACATTGTAACGTGTTTCAGTGTATTCTACACATAACCATGAACCTGTTTCGTTAAAAAACAAATGTTTAGTTAAAATGTGTTGTTCCTTGAGTAATTAGAAATATGAATAAAATAATTTATTGTATCTATATCCATGTATACCATATTATGATCAATGTCATATACATGGTACTTCTATTTTAAAGAAATGACGCGCTGTCAGTCTACGATGGAGGTGAGGCGAACGATGCGTCCCTCCTTGGCCGCTACTGCGGCCAACGACCTCCAACGACCAAGTCAGCATCGAACTCGTTGACACTACACTTCGAAACCAACGAACAATTGGCGGATCAGGGTTTTGTGTTCACATATGAAATAGGTTAGTATCGACTTATTCATCTTGAGCATTCTAATAGAGTGGTGAAGTGTGACGTCACCTAAAACCTATTTTTAGAATTTCCAAATTTGAACTCCATTTTCTGAAAGAGCATCGAAAATAATGTCCAAATGTCGAAAATCGATCGAATATGTTAAGTATTGGCCGAGATATGCCCATCCGAATTAATTTATTTAAATAGGAAATCAGTGTTATTTTGCTCTGGTTCGTAACGTTACGAACAAGATCAAAATAACAGTGATTTCCTATTGAAATCTATCAGTTTCGGTACTCTTTACCGTTTTCCATACCATGTGACGGGTCATGTAGCACAACGGTAGAGCGTCCGTCTCATGCACGGGAGATCGTGGGTTCGAACCCCCGGCCGGGTCATACCAAAGACCATTATACAAATGGTAACTCATGACTGCCAATTATAGCCAGGCGCTCGGTAAACATAGAATGGAGTAGGGTAATGGTAGCATTTGCGTTATGCAGGGCCCGCTGGAACAGCAATGTTCGTCACTGTGGCTACCCTGGGTAAATAAAACGTTATTATTATTATACCTTCCGTTTCTAATAAATTTATATCTTCAAGTAAATCATCCAAGTTATTATAATTTATATATACCATTGTAGAAAAGTAAATCACCATCATTATTTGCAAATACCATCATAAAGATACATTCAGTCACCGTGCGTTTTTGTTCAATTCAATTCAGATAATTGTATTCCAACAAGCATCTATAACATCACATAACAAAACCAAATATTTCAAAAATTGAGGTGCCCTATATAGGTATGCGGAATACCAGGCTTAATACATGAGAACATAACAGATTGAATATAATATAAATTACTAATGCAATTCAAATTCGCATAGTGAACAAAAACCAACAAAAACCTATCGCATCATATATGCACCATCTTTATCAATAGCGGACAGATATTAGGAACATCAACTTTATAATTAATTGAGTGTCATCATGCTCGCTCTTAGTTTTTAGTTATATGTAATTTCGTATAATTTCAAACACCCGCTCTTTCAGTCGACGATGCAGTTGGGTCCCGCATCGTGTGGACCGAAGTCCACCCTGATACCGACGAGGTCCGCATGTCCAGTCTTCCCGCCGACCCGGAAGCTCTGTTAACACCTGAAGGCACCCTCCTGCCCACGATCAACACACAGCATTATTACCGTCTCACAAGGGGCGACTGGAGAGCAGTGGCTACACATTATGGCAAGCAACAAGTCCTGTGGAGCGACCCGGGGCAAAAGAGAATATTGAAAGGTTTGAGTTAAGTTTTTTGTCGTGTGTTTAGTCCAAAGTTACTCAAATGTCCCGCAAACCACATGATCCATGAGAATCTTGCCTCAACATCCCTGTTGAATTATAACCAGGATAACCGTCTCACGAGTAGATTGAGGAGAGCGAGAGCAGGGGCTACTTGAGATTGAAGGCAGAGGCTACACCTCATTTTAAACAACGGGTCATCCAGGCGTCTATAGTGATCCGAACCAAAAGAGAATGAAGGGTTCACACAAAAAACAAGTTCTCCGAAAGATACATGTATTCAATAATAATTAGTGATTTGTTCTAATTAAAAGTTTATTTTTGGAACCGCTGTTGACCGGATGGACGTTTATCAGGCAATCAGCATCAATGTAGAGTTTAAGTTGGGTGTTTGCTCTGTTCCGTTTTACTCAGGATCAATTGGCACTAACGCGAGGGCGGGTGCCATGTTTAAAGGCACCTCAGACAGTGTCAATGGAATCGCAGTGGACTGGATGACAGGGAACGTTTACTGGACCGATGCCACCTACGACTGGATTCTCCTCTTCAGCTCGGACGGAAGTCGCTATGATATCGTGATTGATGACGGACTGGATAAGCCAGGAGGGATCGCTGTGCATCCCATAATAGGGTAAGTATACATCTAATATTTGTTTTAAATCTGCAAAATCTGCAATTGGATATCTACAATTCCAGTAACGAAAAGAATGCGCTCCCTGCGCTGAAGGATCTTATTGTAATCGAATGTTTCCAATAAGTACACGTTTAGGAATAATGTTTATTTGCATTTAATGTTTAATGTATTGACAGTTCTGAAGCATGGTATACACAATCCATGTCATTCATATTTTTAAAGGATAACTATTGTTTATATTTCAGATACCTATTCTGGACTGACGCTGGCTTGAGGCCTAAGATTGAGCGGAGTAACCTTGCGGGGGGAAGCCGCATAGAAATCGCTACCGTGGACGTCGTAGCTCCGCATGGAATCACTGTCGACTACGAAACAAACTTGTAAGCAGATTCATATTAACAGATTTGTCTTTGTTGTAAATGAGATTTTAATATGAAACAAACTATACTTCCTTTCTTGATACATTTTAAGTCACTTGAGAAAGTGTAATTGACCATAGGACATACACATTATTAATGAAAAAGTAAAACAATTAATTAGTTGCCAAGCACACCGACTTGAATAAAGCGTAATTATTTACTTTACATAAAATAAAGATTATAATGAATCATACTTATAATGGGCATGACTGTGTCCACATTCTGTTCTCCAATTAATGAGTTTCTTTGTGTGTGGTTAATTAAAAATCGATGGATTAACCTCGTTGCTTCAGGGTTTACTGGGTTGATGCTGACCCGGCGGGAAACCGTGTTGAGATGAGTGATCTGGATGGCGGTAGCAGAAGACAGCTTTACTTCGTCCAGACAAACCCTGGATTCTACGATCTCACCATATTTGAGGTTTGTTTGTTTGTCTGTTTGTTTCCTTGTTTCTTTGTTTCTTTGTTTCTTTGAACATTTCGGTTGTTAGTCGTATATAGTTTACCACATACCTTGTCATTTTCATGTTCACATGAGTGATCTTAACGCTGGTAGCTGAAAAAAAAATTTATTACGTCCCGACATATACTAGATTCTACGATCTAACTATTATAGGAGTATACATTCGTTGTATTATTTGTTTGTTAGTTTGTTTGTATGCAAGTTTATTTGTTTGATTTGTGTGTGTATACATGGTTGTGTTGCATACGCCACGATCCGTTCGGCATATAATGAGACCCCAATTATTGTTCCAACCTTCTGCTATGGTTATATCGCCTTTCGTTCTACGTTTATAAATATATTTTTGCAGGAGTTCATGTACATTACCGGACGAAACAATCGAACCCTAGACCTTCTTAGAAAGGACACCGGACAGCATGCCTTCACCCTGACCTTGCGCCACGAGCCGTTCGGCATCGTCACCTATGCACCTGACACACAGCCACCTGCCGTCTGTAAGTCGATCCAGCTAGGATTCTTCTACTTTGATATTAAAAGAGCCCTTGGCCATACAGGCATACAAGATGTTAAGATATACTTTTTTCAGAATTGTTTTTTAATATTAATTTCATTTATCAATAGAGTCTATATAATTATGTAGTATTGCTTAAAATGTGCGTATCTTAAAGTAATAATGAGTTATGTTTCTTTTAAGCTAAACATAAACTCGTGTGTCTGTACTTTATTACGATGTATGGCAACTTCCCAAAATCATGACGAATTCGTACAATTTTGTTCGGCCGAAAGCAGTAACCCTGCATCAACCTGCCAGCAACTGTATATCCGCCACTTGCGGAGTTTTGTTTGCAGTATCAAGCAGAAGAAGAAGAAGAAGAAGAAGAAGAAGAAGAAGAAGAAGAACCCTTTGTCTTTGTGGGATGTTTACCCCTCACCTTGCCTTATAAGGCACGTCAGTTATTTTGCATAGCGTAAACGATAAGGGTTTAAACTATATATAAATGTGTAAAAAAAAAACGATTTAAACAAATGTATGTATTGTGATTTTGCAGCCCATTGCAGCAGCAACCCATGCAGCTACCTGTGTGTGGGAGGGGGTCCAGACGGCTACACATGCCTGTGCGGGTCCGGTAGACTCCTTGCACCCGATGGAATGACCTGTATGCAGGGTGAGATTTTTGTTTTCTTCATTTTTCTAAGTGATCCATTTTAGCTTTATAAGATTGTTTTTTCCAAAAGTGAAACTTGGGACCTCAATCACATAATGAATATAATTGGAATCTTCTCTGGAATAATGTGTGATAGTTTCAAGGAACAATGTTTACCTACTGACAAAAATGGGAAATATATATCTCAGATGTTATTAACTACTGCCCATTGATTTTACTACAATTGAAAACCGTTCCAGAACGCTTTTCAATTCAATCATAATAATCTAAGTAATTAGGAAGACATTTGAAATTTGATTAGTCAAAACCCATTTAATTTTCTGTTATAAACCTAAGCCAAACAACAATCAGGTACAACAGAAATGTGAAAGTTTTAAATGATTCTTGATGAATTTGACAAATATTGTATTATTGTTATTATGAGTTAGTAATAGTTAAACCACACACGTATGAAACATTTCATAAGATATGATCAGATACTAATATAAAATGTTTCAACTTGTTTCACATTAAGAGAGGGAAATAAGCCCACCTCAACTATTCATGGCGTCGCGCTCCAAACTCTGTCGGTTCCCGAGTAATTTCCCCGACATGGTGATTCCAGCAGACTATAACCAGAGCTGTATGCTGATCGACCGGCGTCACGCTGTGGCCATCGCAGTCGATCTCGAGGACGGGGTCATGTTCTACAGCGACGTGGTGACGAAGGCGATCGGGATGGCGAGGCTACAGGGAGGCTCGGTGGTTCAGTATATCACAGGGGCGACCTCTTCGGTAGAAGGTATATAGGCCTACTTTGCTCCACTGCTCTTCAGTTGATTCAGTTGTCTTCTTAAAATACCATCATTAGCAAATGTTTAAGACCACCTGGGAATTTGTGGGTATTACAATAATTTGGACTGCATTCTTTTGTCTTATTGAATGATTACATAACATGTTTACTACAGTGGTCAGTAGCAAAAGAGTAATGGTCAGCGATAAAATTAATATTTTTATTTCAGGGGCTCCATTTTCGGGGGCTCCATTTTCAGGGGCTACTTTTCCAATTTTCGGGGGCTACAAATTTCCAGGCTCTTTTTCGAATTTCAGGGGCTAATAATAAGCTATAATGCTGTAAGTGATCATTTATAAACATTTGATAACAATCCAAACAGAAAAATCTCGAAAATCCAAAAACTTTTGATAATTATGGTAGTTTGTTTTTTAGTTAAAAGGGGAGAGGCCTTGACAGGCCAATGGCCTTTGTCATTCCTTCGCATCTACTGCACTTATTCTTTGTATATCTATCTTGTTCTTGAACTGATATCTGTGTAGATTTGAATATTTAGTTTGTATGCTCTTTGTTTTGTGCCTTTTTTGTTTTTGCTTCCAATGTAGTATTCCATTGTATTCTTTTGGAAGAGATGTGAAATAAAGTTAACTGAACTTGAAGTAAATCAACTACATTAAAAAGGCAATACGACGATCATACATCTAAATAAAAACAAAAAAACACTAAACATTCATATAAAGATGACCGGTTGACTGTCGAATGGTCAAAGTGACAAGGACAGACATCCCACGAGGGAAAATCGAGTTATCTCGTCTTGTGATGTGGTCCTTGCCGTACGACCACCTCATTGATAACGTTTAAACCTTTCAACATAATACACGGGTTACGTATTTGATTTTGTTTATTTTAATGTATTTTATTATTTTGCTTCCTAAAGGCATGGCGGTGACTGGTCATCTAAGGTCTGTACGTGACGGACAACCCCACGTGGGACGATCGAGATATCTCGCTATGATGGTTCCCACCGTACAACACTCCTCACCGATAATGTGCTGAGGCCTAGAAGTATCGCAATTGATCCACAATGAGAAGTATATTATATACATTTTGTTTTTATATGGTTATATAATTTGACCTTTTTATTGTATTACAACGCAACATTCAATGAAATAAATACAAGTATTAACATTGTATGGGTGGTCATATAACCGTATGAATACGTATCAATCAAATATGAAATAAAAAAATAGTTCATAATTGTTTTATTATTTTATTTTATTTGTTTACTATGGGAGAACCATTGTTCGATTCCAAACTTGATAATAAATACTTAGTACAAACGGTTTCAGCGAATAACAAATCTAACCCAAAATGACATCAGTAAATCAATGTATATGTTGGTGTTTTTAATGCAGAATGTGGAAATAAATTAGATGAAATGAAATTTAAAAATGCAAACAATAATGACGTATAATTAATCACTAGACAATATAAATCAAAATGTTCATCGGCTTGTAGGAAATAAATGGATTCTTTCATTATATTTCAGAGTAATGTTCTGGACCGAGTTCGGGCCTCCCGCGCAGATCGAACGGGCTTCTCTAGACGGGACGGAGCGAGGGTCGGTCATCGTCGAGTCCACGTCGGACTTCGACATCAGGCAGCCAAGCGGTCTCGTCATCGACTACGAACTCAAAAGGTAATTCAATCTTTGTGAGATATATACCAATTATCTCGTGGCGTACATGTAGTAAGCGTGCATTTACACACCAGATTATGTTTTTTATCGGTCAGGAACAATTATATTTCCTTGCATTCTAAACTTAACTGTAATTTGTTTTATTCAACTTTGATACTATGTATTTGAGCGCTATCACATTATGTGTATTTATATGTTGAACAGTATGCACAATATAAATTCATGAACTACCTATAAAAAAAAATAGAGAAAATTGCATTGTAAAGTTATACCATGTAGAAAGGGAATGGAATGGTTAGTCATAAAAGACTGTTCTTACTGTACATTTCTGTATTGTTTATAATGACGACGTACAGTCAATTTTGTCGAAAAATCCTCCTTATATACCACTCCACATATCCATACAACAAATATATACATGAGATGTAGTCCCTTCAGGACTAAAATCCAAAGAAAAAATAACCACAGTCCGTTCCATGGCTACCACTATCCTGTTTTTATAGACTATCCAAGAAATAATTATACAGTCATGTTCAGGAATATCCATTTCCATTCCCTTTGTACATGGTTGCTAGTACAAACCAACTCTACTTCAACTTCACAATAGCAAAGTTAATACTAGACCGAAAAATCAGTCTATATTACGAGGGTTACGTCCACTGAGACTGTGTTTGTTTCATTATCATTTTACGCTATCTTATTCCCTCTCCATTATAATATTAAAGGACCCCTCCAGAACGAGATGGATTTTCTGTCTAAGTTAATACAATCTAATTACCCTCTACCATGTCTACCAGAGTATACTACGCCGACGCCGCGTACGGGACCATCATCAGCATGGACTATTTAGGAGGCGACAGGAAACAGATTCTGGTCAAATTGGGCGCAAACTTCTTCGATCTTGCTCTTTACAAGGTATGAAGTAGAATTATTCAATCCATAAGCAATGCTAGTAGCTTTGTATGTCAAACGGAGCTCGAGCTTTCGAACCCAGCAAGTTTTTTTTAATTTGGATTTTTTTTATCGAAGGCAAGTTACTGCAATGAACATATTTTTGGTTATAAAATGTTTCAGGCGAATTATAATTATGTTACACTTACAGTACGACAATATCAGCGTGGTCTTTCCATGCAGCTCCGCCTGGTACAGAAGTCTCGTTTTTAAATAAATGAAATTTAGCACATTCACTTTATAAGAGACATGAGGACTAAAACAATTTATTTATATTTCAGGATTATACAAAATATGAAAGGAGAGTATTACTTTATGATTAAAATAAGAATTGAATTGGTATATTTCTTAATTAACAGATCCATTCTACATTTTGTATCTTGCATATAACGTATCTTTGTGTGTGTTTTGTTGGGTTCGTTATTCCGAAGGTTCGTTATTCCGAACACGCAAATTTCGTATACCTGAGGGTTCGTTAATCCGAAAATGAAATAGGGTTCGTTAATCCGAACATTTGTTGCATTATTCCGAAGGTTCGTTATTCCGAAGGATCGTTATTCGAAGGTTCGTTATCCCGAGGGTTCGTTATTCCGAGGGTTTCGTTATTCCGAAGGTTCACTATTCCTAAAATGAAATCGGGTTCGTTAATACGAAATGAATCGGGTTTGTTATAATACTGTAATTTCAGATTGGGCGTAGAAACGGGAAGGAAGGGAGGGATGGGGGGGGGGGGGGGGGGGGGGGCTTGTTCAATACAGGCTCTGTATTAAATTAAGAGAAAACAGAAGTATAATTTCAGATTAGCGTAGCTACGTGGGGAGAGGATGGGGGGGGGGCTTGCTTAATCAAATAACAATATACAAAACTTAAAGTGATTGGTCTGGCCAAGGAGGGAAAGGGGGCTTGATTAATCAAAATAAAAACAAACTGTAATTTTGATTGGCGTAGCCACGGAGGGAAGGGGGTTGCTTGATACAGGATCTGTATTAACATAGACGTATAGTTGTAAAGTGGCATAGTAAGGTTCAGGGAAAAATTGGGGTTAACTTAGTAGTTTATGCAGGTCGTATAGGATGGGGAGTGGGAGGGGGGGGGGGGTATTGACTTCCTTCCTTCCTGTGGCTACGCCAAACTGAAATTATAGTATTATAACAAACCCGATTTCATTTTAGTATTAAAAACTAACCCGATTTCATTTCGGATTAACGAACCCTATTTTATTTTCGGACTAACGAACCTTCGGAATAACGAACCTTCGGAATAACGAACCGTCGGAATAACGAACCTTCGGAATAACCGAACCTTCGGAATAACGAGCTGTAAACCGTTTTGTTGACGGGTCTTCAGTTTATTTTAGGTAAAGGTAATATAGGTATTCTGAAAACAATGAAACCGCTTCAAACTATGATACTCTCTTTTAGACCTGCGTTTTCATAACTTTCACATTTCAAAAATAGGAAAGTATTATCTAAAGATATTGTCACCGTTTTACCGGTTCAGGATTACATCATGTGGACAGAGCTCGGAGTGAATGGCGGTATCTACGTGGGGAACAAGGAGACCGGTGAAGGGGTGCGATTCTACCCCCAGAGGAGTGAACAGGTGTATGGTATCACCATGTATGCCGACACCAGGCAGATGAAATTTCATGGTGAGTTATTGCCTCGGACAACGGATTTTTGAGAAAAAAATAAATAAATACCATGATAACCTTGCTGAATTTCCCCGTAAATTAATTATTTAATTAAGCTGAGATTTTCAAGTACACCAAATAGGCCTATAAGGGTTTTTGTAAAGTTCCTCGCCAAAATTGTAATCCAAAGACATCCCGTTTTTCTACCGATTTCAAGATTATTGAATCTTAACATACAGCATGCATCATCTGTCCTTACCTGTCCTGGCCCCCAAAAAACCTGAACGGGGCACTTCCCAAAATATAGTACACAATGATTATGTCCCTCGGATAGGGTGTCTTTTCAAATGAAAAATGATACCAAGAACAGTCATTTTGGTCATGTAGTATTTATTTTAGGGCGCTGTGAGTGACACCATAGCAGGTTCCCATTTTTGTCAATTTGTATCAAGTCAGTGCCTGATAAATCGCACTTACTGCTCGTCATAGCATCGAACAACGAGCAAAGCGCGCGCCATTGTTAGTGTGCATTCAGTTGTGTACCGAGAGAATGGGCATAATTGTTCGATGCTATGACGGGCAGTAAGTGTGTTTTATCAGGCACTGACTTGGTAAAAAAAATATGACAAAAATGGGAACCTGACATGGTGTCATGCTCACAGCGCCCTAAAACAAAAACTACACGACCAAAATGACTGTTCTTGGTATCGTTTTTCATTTGAAAATACACCATATATGCGATGGACATAATCATTTTGTAACTATATTTTGGGAGATGCCCCGTTCCGTTTTTTGAGGGGCCACCCTGTATAGATGCGAATGTCCAGAGATCAGTGGTACTGGTGCTTATTACCAGTGTCTCAATACCACCTAATGTTTCTTGGTACTAAGGTTGTTGATCCCTTTCTCTCGCTTCAGACCCTTGCCGATCGAACAATGGCGGTTGTCAGCAGCTTTGTCTCAACTCCAAGTCCAACACGCGTGGCTTTGCTTGCCAGTGTACCTTGGGCTTCACCCTGACCGACGATGGGAGAACATGCGTCTCTAGTGAGTTCAAGTTTTCATTCGCTTTTGATGTTATCATTTATTTCCTTCTACATCAATTTCAAAATTCTTCTGGAGGACCTCTTTATTTCCTTGAACCTTGAACCTTTAAGAATTACTCTCCCAAAAGCGTAAACGCTGTCCTGGAGAGGGCTGTGCTGTGTTGTGTGCTGTTGGTGACGTGATGGTCGTGATGGATTTTGCTTGTATAGTGCAAATCTTGCCAGGAGTTTTGAGTTTTACGAAAGGATAAAATGTAATTGAAAAACAGACGTTTTAGATTACTGTGGACCAACAATTAAGTCAGACTTACTTCATGTACTAGTAATAACAAATACATTAGATAACGACGAAGCCTTCGCCTTATAGTTGGATCGAATCCATTTGGGCATTCATTAAATAAAGTGTTAATGAAATATGAAGTAGAAATGCACACATAATTAAAAAGACGAAAAAAAGTATGTTATGTTATATTCATGATCCTATTTTTTTTAGGGCGCCTTGTGGACAACAACTTCATACTGGTGAGCGACTCCTACCAAAACGCGATTTACCAAGTAGACCTGGATTCAGACTCGGAACCAAGTGCTCTCAATCTCGAATCAGTGAAGAACCCCATTGGCGTGACCTTTGACCCCAAAGAAGAGAAAGTTTATTGGGCGGATGTTGCTCGACATGAGATCAGTCGGATGTCACTCAATGGCAGCAACCAGGAAACCATAGCAACGGACAATATCGAACGTAAGAAAGATTATACTAACGGACAATTCCATAATAATGCAAATGATGATTATACACACCGTAATGTTGTGTTTGATGATAATTTTGATTATAGACGCTAATCGGCACAATAATTTAGTTATGTGTGTCAATAGTCATTTGTGTTAGGATTAACACACTGTTAAAACGCTGAATTTTCTACAACCGCTGTTTAACATAAGTGAACCATCCAACTCTTGTTGAAAACATTCAACAACCCCAGTTGTTTAAAGTTTACACAACTGTTGTTTTAATTTTGTCTACAACCGTTATTTAGAATAAATTTTAAACAACCCTGTTGTTGAAATAGCAAATACAAAAATGATTGTACTATAAAACGGCATAAAGTCGGAATCGAACCGGGGACCTTTGGGTAATAAGACTAACACGCTACCTCGTCGCTATCTCGTTTCGCTTGGTTTGCAACGGGACAAAAAGCGTTTTGTCTCGATGATTTCGCGGTCGAAACTATCACGTGATTTAACACGTTTAATCGACGCTTGAACAATGGCCGCTTTACACAACCCTTCTTTCTACAACTAAACATGCTACACCTAAGGTTGTATAAAAAGATTCAACAACCATTTTTACACAGTGTTGTAACAGTGCAGCAATTTGTTTATGGGGGTATTAGAAATGTGATTATACAAGATATATCATCTAGAAACTCAATTCGCGAACAGTTTAAATATTGTCTGTTTATCTTATTGCGAAGAACCCGATGGACTAGCCCTGGACCCGATCTCCAGACTGATCTACTGGACCGATCTGAATAAGAGGACCATCTCGGTGGCCAAGCTAGACGGGACCCATCGCAAGACTCTCCTTACGAACCTCGCCAAGCCCAGGGCCATCGTGTTACACCCTGTCGAAGGGTAAGTAATGACAAAAATATTTCTATAACGCGCAAACATATTCTGTGAGAAGACACTCGTGGCACACAGTCTTTGTCAATATTGTAAATATCCTTGGTTTTCTGGGCACGGCTCAAAAACCTTCTCAACTTCTCGTGGAACATATTAACCACGAGCAACCGTATTTGCGCATCAGCGGACTAAGCCTGACCAAGATTTATTCCTGATTATAGAGCAGCAATGTGAATGGAATGTCTTGCTAAAATAATAATATTCTTACATATAGGTTCGATGTAAGTGCCTAATAAATGTATGATACAATACCATACACCAGTGGCGTAATGAGCAAAAACTGTTGGGGGGGCTAAGCCAAATCCGTATCACCACCGGATATTGCGAGGGAGCGAAGCGACCAAGCCCGAAGGAGCGAAGCGACTGAGCGGAGGGAGGGTGTGGGAGGGGGGTGTCCCCCCTCCACGGTAGGGAGCTTTTGCATTTTTGTACTTGAAACTCTGCAATCTGGTGCATACCTAGATAGGAAATTCTGACTTGACGACATGTACTATATTGTGGGTAAATGCGTCAAATATGCACCCCCAAAATAATATTCGCAAAGTGACATATACAGTTCAAACAGTGCATCAAAAGCCACATTATTTATAATACAACAACATGAACATTGTATTCCAGACGTAGACAAGACCGATTCCCGAGATAGCGAAACAATTACCGAGAGGGGGAAGGGTGATGGGAGGGTGTGATCGTAGGTGGGTGTCCGCCCGTGCACGGTAAGGGTGATTTTGCAATGTTTTACTTGAAATCATGCTATCTGGTGCATACTTGGGATGGAAATTTGACTTGACATGAAGCAAAATCTTAGTTATCTTGTCTAAAGAAATACTTTTTTTTCTTCAATTTCTGGTATCGAATTAGATATAAGCCATGATTGTAATGTTATGGGGGGGGGGGCAAGAGGCCCCCCCCCCCCCCCACCAGTACGTCAGTGCCATACACGGTCATACACGGACATTATACGGTCATAGGATACAATGCAAGCCATCACATAATAAACGTGCGTGAGAGGTCCTGCATACCACTCCCGGACAAGCCCCCAGTGTATCATAACAATACGCCCGTGCGTATGGCAAGGCTCTTTTACATTATTTTATTCACATAACGTGATAATAAAGAATTATAATTCTTTTCTCTTTATTCAAACACACAACTTATACTATATACTGACTTTGATATAAGTATACACGATATATAATAATGCAATTATTTTACAGATATTTATCTATTCACTTTATCTATCCTATATTACAAACTTTGTTTAAGGATCATGTTTTGGAGTGACTGGAAGACTAATGCCGTGATTGAGAGGTCGTACATGGACGGTAACATGCGCCGTGAAGTGGTACGAGGCGGCTTGATTTGGCCCAACGGACTCACCATTGACTATCGAGGTAAAGTACCATTAATCTACTTTCCAAAAAAACATTATTAAGTTCCAATATTGCAGATAAAAGTTGTGTCTCAATACTTTTTTATGAATCCACTGGAATTAAAATTACAAACTTTCTAAATGAAATTTTGAAATATTTGTAACGTTTTTTTGCATGTGTCAGTTTAAATTATCAATTACATTGTATATAAAAAAAAATGTCTCATTACTCCATGGCATGTTTCTCTTCAATCCCTGTGCTTTGCAATACTATGCAGTTATTTCTTCTATATAGGTATGTTGAATACATATGTTTCTTGTCTTTTATACGTGTTCAGTGATTGATATTGCATGTTTGTACCCGTTTACCATGTGTACTGTCTGTTTCGCCGTGCCCGCAGCAAATCGCCTCTACTGGTGTGACGGAGGGACCGACAAAATTGAATCTTCTGACTTAGCTGGCCACGATCGCCGTATCGTCATCGACTTTGAATCGGCAGCTCACACGTTCGGCATCGCAATCATTGACCAGTTCGTCTTCTGGACCGATTGGAACACCAGAGGTGTCTCGAAGGCTGATAAAATCACAGGAAGTGGGCTGATTTCTGTCGGGCCTACCACGTATACCAGACCAAACTCCTTGATTGCAGTCACAAATAACTCTCTTCCTATGGGTAAGAAACGAATAATTTGATTTAAAAGCTGTAATTATTGCATCCATTTATTTACAGATTTTTAATATATTTTGATAGCCGATAGACCTGACAAGAAAAAATGCAGCCAAGTCTATACCATTTTTTTTAATGTAAAGAGATGACTAGTGGCCTAATTACTCTTTTTTTTTTTACATTTACGACGAGTGAATATTCGTGTCTTTCGTGAATTGAAATTATCAATAGTTAGTTTTTAAATGTATGTGGAACAAAGTAAATATTTGTCAACAAATTTAGGTTTATTTAGTCGTTATTGATATTGATATGTATGAATACCTAATGATTGGTAGATTGTATAATATAGGATAACGGTTTCATTCAAAGTTAATTACTGAAAAACAAAAAAAAATCAGGGAAAAGGGAAGTTTAAATATCAAATATATTATCTGCATCTAATGCTTATCGAATGGTCATTAATGGCTGATCATTACGTCATTCTAAGACACTCCATTGAAAATAGTTGATGTACATGTATCCGGGACATGTATTTCTCTCTTTATCTTTCAACATTTCAGGAATCAATTCGTGCGTCGCCAACAACGGAGAGTGCAGTACATTGTGTTTACCAACTGCCATTGGAAGAAGCTGCGCATGCGCAGATGGGATGGAACTTTCTGAAGACAGAGTCACGTGCGCTGGTGGCAAGTCTAATTCATTATAACACAAACATGAATATGAATTATATACCATATTAGAAGAAGAAGAAAAAGTACTATAATGATAACACCATTTAAAGGGTGTAAAATATGTTATTAAAGAAAGTTCATATTACAGCTTTTATATCTTATATAATGGTAAATGTGAAATAAGCTATGTAAATAAGCTGTTTCAATTTATATCAATCCTCAATCGCATGACTTCCCAGAAAACCCTTTTAAATGCTCGTTTTTGATAGGAGGCTCAAGATATACCTATAACGACTTGATCTGTCTCATAATCCAACTAATTACCAGTCTTTAGACATTTATTACAGTCAATAAAAATAAAAATGAGTGGATAATAGAATTATCATATTTACATACAATCATAAACAGGTATTGTGGTTGAATGTCCGATGGAGTTTCCCTATGGAGGAGTAAGCGAATCGTGTGACCGTTCACCCGGAAGTACTTGCACAGTCGAGTGCTACTCAGGTCACGTGTCGACAGTGGAGAGTGTGACGTGTCTGGAATCAGGGGTCTGGAGTATCCAGCAAAATAGGATTTGTGAAGGTGCGTGAAAACATTCGACATTTACAAGTTGAAATATAGCTTATTTATTCACATATAGTTTACCAATTGCAACTTAAAGGGTACCACCACCCAAAAATAATATTCTTATTATAGAAAGGTAACATCTTTAGTATTCCATTCCTTCAACAAGTTCACAAATATATGTTTTCAGAAAAAAATATATAATTGGAAAACGCATCACCATTCTCAACCATACGTTCATGCGGTCTGAATTGCGTAGACTATATGCGTGCAGAGCCAGAGCGCTCTGTGCAGAGCGAACGAATCATCCGGGATTCTATTGACGTACGCGTGAAAGCATTGACGCACTCGCAAATGCTTGGCCCGTGTGGAACCAGGAAATAGCAGTGGTTCCGTAAGTGGTGGAAATTAATTGCTTTGTTTATGAATTACGCAACCCTTTGAAAAATGTTGGGTATCTATTTGATATCACAAAACGGTACCAAAACATATAATAATGTGTTGTCCTTTGCCTGGTGGTCCCCTTTAAAACCAAAAGACCCAGTTGGATTGTTTACAATGAAGACAGTCATGTTAGCATGAGAATTCGGTTCGTTCAGAACCGTTTTTTGATACAACAGCAAAATAATACATATAATTTATAACGGATCGAATTGAAAGGGCAAGGTTACGATTTTAATGAAAAACAATATCATGCCGTGTTCTATACCTATATTTTAGATTCTGTATACCTTTGTATGAAACGGATAAGAGTCGTAGTCACTCAACATATCAAGTTTACAACGGTAACTCAGGAAAACTCTCGTATTCCTTATATTAAAGACAAGTAATTGTTAAAATTGTTCTCCCTTTTACACACACATCACAACTACCCAGAGCAACAATGTAGTCCCCTGAGCCTGCCCGCTAATGCCGTGGCTGGGCCGTGCTACCCGCCCTACGAGATGGGTAAGATGTGTATGCACGAGTGTGAACCCGGCTTCATGAAGACCCACGGGAATACGAGGCGTGTGTGTGGACACGATGGACAGTGGCTAGGCACGCCGATAGTCTGCGAAGGTATATTTTTTGTTTACCTTTTTCCTTTTAATTTATTAAAAATTAAAGACGTATGACAATGTTGACCATTGTTGTGTACATCATTTATGAAAGTAGTTTCTGTATAAGTTCCTTTATATATCCCCCCTTTATATACATTTTTTTTTACACCCTCTCTGGGTGAAGGGTGATGGGAGGGTGCTTTTGCAATGTTTTAGTTGAAATTATGCAATCTGGTGCATACTTGGGAAGGAGATTTGACTTGACATGAAGTAAAATCTGAGTTTTCTTGTCTAAAGAAATACTCTTTTCTTTCAATCACTGTATCGAATTAGATAAAAGCCATGATCCAATTTTTTTTTTTTTTTTTTTGGGGGGGGGGCAAGCGCCCTCAAGGCCCCCCCCCCCCCACCCACCAGTACGCTAGTGACTGCAAGATATAGTTACTGAACATACCTTGAAGGTATATATACACCCTATATAGTCGAGCACTATTGGACATTGTAGCTCACTACCATACTTATATCATTTATGATATGTATACTTCATGAATGTTGAAACGAAACCACTGCTTTAATGTCCAAAACCTGTTTCCTCACTTTAATTGCAATTGTTATTTGATGTTTACTTTTGCTCAAGACCGTATTCATGTATCACGTCATCGCGCCTTTCGATTTTTATCAGCTGTTCTGCTTTGGTCAGGCAGTCGAGATATTTTGTTTAATGAATCGAATTTTTTTTTATTTTTATGTATTTGGTGTATTGTACTCAGTACTGGGAATGAGGCCGTGTAGTCCCGATCTAGCGTTTAGGACCACTCCAGAAAACGTCTCTGTTGCTATGGAAGACCTGGTCCAGCAGCACTGCTCAGTCAATCTGCCTCACGTGGACATCACGTGGTACAAAGATGACACGCGCCTCGTCTCATCAGGTTTGTCACGTGACTAAAAGATAAATATGACTATAATATGGCTCACATGGCTTATTGTTAACAAAATTTGTATTCAACATGTTAGTGTTGTTTGTAAAAACGGGTAATGTTTCAATCTTTTCTTTGTTCAATGTAGAGGCAAAGGAAGTAAGGTTTCTTTAAAACAGATTCAGTATTATTTACAAACTATGTTGTTGAAAAGTAATTTTGCCCGTGTTCTTTATATCATGTTGGTGTTTTGTATGTAATTTGTTGTAACTAATGTATAGATATGATATGTACATTTCCATAGAAATATTATGTTACACCAAATACCCATAGACAATCAACTTGTTAACCATATCATACACTTTCTACAATACTACCATAAGTATGTAATATAATTTCACATTCATGCAATTTTACTTACATTTTACAATTATAATGTAAATTAGAATAGAATACATGTGAAATTAAATACACATATTTGTAGGAATATGCCTTGAAACAGGGGCAATGCGGTTAAAATCCATAAAGCAATCTTTATATAATTATATGACCTACCTCTCTATGTGATGTAGGAATCGTGGATGGTATTTTCATCCTCCCATCCAACATGCTCCTCATTCCCGGGTTCTCGCAGCACCACGAAGGTCACTACGCATGCGTAGTGTCATATGCAGGTCAAGAGTGTCTCCGAGCTGAGGTTGATCTATGTAAGACTCTTTTAATTATATAGTCTAGAACTTTACAATTACATTTCTTAACTTTACTTTCGTAATTTCAGTTGTTTTTTACGAAGAGATACAGTATCACTAGCACCAATATTTCAAGTAAATACCATGTAGCTTTGAGATTTAACGTGCGCTATTTATAAGAAGGCACCATTATCATGATTATTCAACTATCGAATTTAATTACAATTCATACAACGAATTGTTTTAAACGTTTGATCTCAATGCAAGTGCCTAATGTGATCGAATGTCCAAAATTAGTCTTTCTATAAAAACACTTATTCGGATTTAACCATTTATACTAACGTCATGTTTCCTCATTAGATTTCTACGATTTCTTCGACATCTCCCCGTCCAACGTCACCCTGGAGGAGGGACAGCATCACCTGTTCGAGTGTCAGGCCAAGTCTGCTCTTGACGTCATCACATGGACCAAAGATGGGGAGCCTGTCACGCAGTCAGAACAGATCATCCAGGTACGTGTATATATATATATGCATCTCCTTTTAAAAGTGCCGTGATATTTTTAAAAGAAACATTGAAATTGCGTAATTAAGTAGTGAAAACTTTGCCTATTCATTTTTAAATTTAAATTTCATGACGTCAAAGTGTTTGCATAAATTTGCAAGATTAAACAACGGTGTTTTCAAGCATTCGTTAAAAAAATTAATTTAGCACAAACATACGTGTATAATATGAGGTATCAAGCATTCGGTCTGCATATGTCACAATGTGGTTATACCCCTATACATTCTGTATAACTGTCTGCCTTGCTACCGGTCTGTCTGAATGTGTCTGTATGTATGTGTGTCTGTCTTTATGTATGTATTTCTGCCTATCAGTTTGTCTGTAGGGCTGTAAATATACATAATTGTTCAATTGTTTTATGCTGTCTAGCTCGCTGGTGGTAGTCTTCTACTGCGGGACATTGTGTCACGTGACGGGGGCCAGTACACATGTATCGTGTCCGATCAGCGAGGCACTCAGAAGAGCGTAGCCAGCGCCTGGTTAGCAGTCACGTCCAATGAAGTTACACTCTCCAGGGTTAACATAACAGAAAGTAAGATTATTGTGTGTTAATTTATTCAATGTTTATCATGTTTAAAGAGAATGAAATCATTTTTATCTGAACTGATAGTGCATCATTTTGCCAAGTTATAAGCTGATTTGTTTGTTCGATATTGTTTAAATGTTCATAATAACATGTGTAGCAATTTTATTGTCTACGTTTTGTATGTGGTATTCGTATGATGGTGTCCAAGTGTATTTATCAGAAGTACGTCCGCATTTCATATTAAAGATAACCAACCTACAATATGAATATTTATCTTGTTAAACGATCGTCTTTTGTTGCATCTCTTTATCAGTTTGTGGCACGGTAACGGCACCGGAGGCGATCGAGGCGACCACGCCCAGCTCTCAGAACCCGCGGATTGTTGGGGGCCAGCAGGCTCTGCGTGGATCCGCCCCCTACATGGCTCGCATCTGGCACCAGACGGAGCGCAGTTTCATATGCGGCGCCACGCTGCTCAACCAGCGGTGGGCGTTGACAGCGGCCCATTGCATCACCCTCTACGACCTAACGGCCCCCGACGTACTCCTCTGCTTCGGCGATCACGACTCCGTCAACACTGAGGACTCCCAGGTGACGGTCGAAGTGGCGGAGATCATCAAGCACGATGAATTCGACGCGCATACGTTCGACAAGGACGTGGCGCTCATACGACTCAAGCAGCCCCTCTCCGAGTTTACCGACTACATCCGTCCCATCTGCCTGCCGCCGAACTGGCTGGCAAAAGAATTACTCCATACGGACAACTTGGGCCGTGTTAATGGGTGGGGCCAGATCGCCGAGGCAGGCCCTTACCCTAGATATCTCACCGAGGTCTTCCTGCCCGTGGTGAGGATAAAGAAATGCAAGGACGCTACCACGTACGACGTGACCAGGAACATGTTCTGCGCGGGGTTCTACCGGGATGAGAAGGATGCCTGCCAAGGGGACAGTGGTGGCCCCTATGCTATGCAGTACCTCGACAGGTGGTATCAGATTGGTATCGTGAGCTGGGGCGAGGGGTGTGCTCAGGAGGGCAAATATGGCTATTACACCAAGATATTACGAGTCATGCCATGGATTAACAGTCACATCGAAGAATGATTCTACCGAAGAACTGGCAGATAAACTCCAACTACAAACTTTACTCGTTCGTATATTATGGTCCCAATAGCCTACGGTGTAACCGACATGATTTTATACTTGCATCATTAACGGAGATACGACCGTATTTATGGTGTTATTAGATATGTTAAGCTATTTTATTAAGTCAAAGAAAAAAAAAGGCGATATTCTTGAGTTTAGGAAACATGCTAACAGAAAGTGTATACAAACAAAATAGTGATGTTTATCCATATTCTTATAAACATGATAAATCATGTGTAATAATAATTTACATTTATTTCTATGCATATTATGTTTGTAAGTTTCAATGTTGTATTATGAATATAGTTATAAAAAAACATATCTACATCAGATATGAACATACTTTTATTCTAAAAAATTCAGCCTAATTATTATCATCGTATTATCAAAATTAGCTAAAGCTATTATGAAATCTTCGTAATAATCAACAGTCTCAATCAGTGAGACATAATTATATTTAAAGGTGCACCTGTAAAGTGTCAGATATTGCCCAAAATTACATTTGAGACTTCAATCCTTAACCAAAATCATTGTAAGATATGTCCAAATGATGTGTGAAAGTTTCATTGAAAATGAACACTGATTCCTGGTTTAAAAAAGCGAAAATTTGCGTTAGCTTTTTACAAAGAATTACTGTATAACGTGTATGAGGTTTATGGCCGTTCATTAACGCTCTTGAGCTGAATGATAATCAATGATAGATATCGTCATACTTAAGGGGCATTAAACAAAATCTAACCCTAACCTTTATTATTCTCTTACCATAGGCCAAACAACACGGTAGAAGAGAAATGTGGAAGCTCCAAGTATTTTCGTGGAGTTAGACACTTAACTGGTTTCACTTTAAGCAATGATTTGTTACTAGATAAGAAATGCCGTAATTGTTTGTTCGTTTTGATATTATGTTTTGTAAAATGTCATATATTATCATAAATGTGTGCCATTCTCGAAAAGCGATTAGACCATGTTGAATTCGCACCTAAATCGAATTATTTGTCTGTGAATTATTAAGTTTGTTACGATCTTATTCCTATCTTCCAACCAAGTCACATAATTATGTTCTGCATGAATAATGATTTAGAATTAATATACATGTATGATTAATACATATTATATTAAATGAAAGTTATAATCATAATATCATAATATATGAAAACCCATAATATATGAAAAAACCCATTTTGAAGGATGGATGTGTGAGTTTGTTTTTATCACTTTCTCGTTAATTTACAAACTATTTGGAATAAGATCTGATCTTATTGATTCATTACATTATTCAACGAAGACAGAATATGTAATACATTTCATGAAGACACATATACTCTGGCATGTATCTTGTGTTAATGAAGCTAGCGTAAACGAGTGAATATATCCCACCAGGGCTACATGCACTGTCTATTTCTATAAGGTTTTTAACATGTATACCGTTGATAATTACTGATTATTTCGTTCACAAACATTTATTTTCAAATATTTTGTAATATTTGTTTGGAATGTTAATTAAACGAACTATTCAGTTTAATCTTTATATTTGTCATGTTTTTATTCATACATGCATGTTTGTTCTGTTTTGGATATTGCTCCTTGTAAAATTAAGTGATGAAGGAATAAACAGTATAGATTACATAATTATATTTATAGGTATGTATCACGTTTTCATATAATGCCTTCTTTTGTATATCATTAACCTAAATAATACATGTGTAAGTCTCAAAAGTTTAGCACACATATTGTTCATGAAAGGAGGTAACTGTTATAATATAAATACATGTAGGTGTGTACATACATTCTATATTTTATCATCAATATTCATTAAAGAATGTATTTTGTGCAACTATCTTATATAAACATTTTACAAAACAATAAATCCACTATGCGAATACATATATGTATTATTAGTGTAAGGGATTATATGAAACGAAAACAATAGTTATTATAACACATGGCAAAATAATCACATTTCTCATTTCTAAAAATGACTACGATATTAATAATATTGTTCATACATCATAATTTATGAAGATGATGATAATGGAAATTGTGATGACTATGATGCTGATAATGATGGTGATAATGATAATGTTGGTGATGGTGATCATGGTGACAGCGATGACGATGGTGACGAAGGTGATTGGGATGATGACGATGATGATGATATTGATGATGATGACATTGAATTTGAAGAATGATAATGATGACATTGAATTTGAAGAATGATAATGATGACATATGGTAATGATATTGCTGATACATTGATGGTAATGGTGATAATGACATTGATGATACATTATTGATGATAATGATGATGGTGGTGATGATGATGTTGATGATGATGATGATGATGATGATGATGATGATGATGATGATGATGAAATGGTAACGATGATGATAATGATGGCGATAATGATTTGGCTGATCATACTGATTTAAAATAAATCTAAAGAAATCAACCCATGAATGGGCCTGGAAAACGCGTTCTTTACGAGTATCATAAGGCGACTAGAAACAAAAAGAGGAATAAGACAAGACAATAATATCAAATGAGAAGAGTATCACTGGGCAACGGTTTTGTTAATATTAGCTAGTAAAGGAAATCAGCTGTTTGGGATGGAAAAAATGCAATAATTACTTATAATCATCAAACAATGTAAGACATCGTCTTTCCAGGATTTTGCTCTTATTTTGGGAAAACAACTCATGAATGGGCCTGGAAAACGCGTTCCTGTCGAATATCATAAGGCGACTAGAAAAGAAAAGGTCAATAATTTACGAAATATGAAATGAGAAGAGTATCACTGGGCAACGGTTTTCAATATGAGATATTAAAGGAAAACCAGCTGTTTGGGATAAGAAAAACAGCAATAATTACTTATAATTATCAAACAATGTAAGATATCGTCTTTCCAGGAAATTTCTCTTATCTGGGGAAAACAACAGTCATGAATGGGCCTGGAAAACAGGTTCCTCTCGAATATCAAAATGCGACTAGAAAAGAAAAGATCAATACTTTACGAAATGTGAATTGAGAAAAATAGTAAAATACTAAACAATCAGCTGATTGGGATGAAAAACAACAAAACGTTATTTCTTATAATACCCAAAACAATATAATCGTCTTTCCAGGACATTGCTCTCATTAGGGGAAGGCAAATCATGAATGGGACTGGAAAGCGCGTTCCTCTCGATAACCATAAGGCGATGATTAGATGAGGTGAAGCGTATGCTGATCGTTCGAGGCGTGAGGGATGAAATAATATCCACTGTATTCATATCAGCTTCTGATCTTCGCCCCTTCGAGGCGGTCATATGGAATTAACTTGCTCCCGCTCGATTTTAAAATTCGCTGTCCATTCCCATACATGTTATGCACGGAAGTACATGTGGGCAGTAGGTTAACAAAGTTGCCGAATGGAGGATAATATCAGTGGCGTCCGAATGACCCGCATAGTATACAGGGCAGTCATGCGGTATTGATATGCCTTGGAGGTGTTTCATCTCTGATGAATCGTGCAACAGAATGACGCTCTCATTTCAGTCGCGAGGTTTACAGTGATGGAGAAGGTTCAAATTGTGTCGGGTCTGTATGCTGCAGTTGGATTTAACTTTTCAAAGTCGTTCAATTTCTAAAAGGTTTGTTTGACCGTTTGGGCAAACTTTCATTCGATTTGCAGAGTTTGCCTGCTTCACTTAAATAGCGCATGTAAAGCACGTAATCATGGAAACATGTTATCCTTTGATTGAAATAACATACATGGATTTTTCAAAAATCTGAATTATATATATCTATATTTGGTAGTAACATAGTTTTCTAGAATAAAACGCATTTCTTATTGTAATGTAACTATTGATTAATATCTTTGTTAGTATATGAAGACAAGTCGGTTTCTTTTTTCATCGTAGATTTCCGTGTCAAAATGAGCAACAGGAAGAGTTTGAAGTCCCCAATCAGTCGATCTCAGTGGCAAAACGCGGGCGTTTTGTCGACGCTTTCTTCCGGACTGAATTCAGTTGAAATGATAAAACATTTCTATGACGAGCTTGATGCACTGTCGAGCAGCATCGACCAGTTCACACAGGAACTCTTCCACCACCTAAGCGACAAACAATATGTCTCCAGGAGTCTAAGGAGCAAAGACAACATTAGTTCGAGAATGGAAGAATATTGTAGAGATGAGATGTGCGTATCGATGGAGGATTTCAAGATCATGTGCGAGTGTCTCGAGACTAGCATGCTGGATAACGACCAAGATGAGAATACTAGCCAATTGCAACGCGATAACCTTGACAACGCATCTACGCCGGTTGATCCTCCAGCTGACGGTGATACTGAGAACAGAGGGATGAGTTTCCAGGAATTCCACTCACGTCTGATAGACTTCTTTTCTGATATGACTGGATGTAATGATGTCGCCACCACACATGATGAAGATTTCCTTGACACCTATCTATCTAATCGCGATAGACTGAAACATATGTGTAGCTACCAAGGAGAGAAAGGACGATGCTACGGTATCTCCAAAACCATGATCAGTGAGAATGGAGCAGGGTTGAGTGAACGTGACGATGTTGCAGACGCAGTCGATGGAAATGTGCAAGATGGACTCAAAGGGGTTGCCATAGCAACAAAGACCAATTACATCCCAGCAAAACATGGTTTCTTCTTCCACCAGATGTGCACAGAATGCTTCAGGAGTCGCCCTCCTCTCGAGGTGTTTCACTCCGTACTCTACAAGCATGGACAAACAGGTACGTAATTCCGTTTTTACATCGTGATCGGGATTTTAAAAAATATTTAAAAAATTAATATATATTGGATGTCATCTTTTGTTTTTGTTATACCTATCTATTTTACATTTATAATCTCATTAAATCTGAGTTAACATTACATTTATTTTTTCCCAAAATGTGAAAGGAGTCGTTGAGACATATGCATTATTAACATTTCCAAAATCCATAACTGTGTAACCTTTACTAAATGGATAACACTTCCTCCTGTTATGAGATGAAAATATGTTTTATCACAAGTATTATTCATGGAAGTTGCTTTTATCTGACAACAGTCGAACGATCACTGTCTCATCATTTACTTTTATTCATCACCGTGATTTGTATCATCCATTATACGTCCTCTCCTCTCTGGAATTATTTATTATAACCTTATTATTAATATTATTCTTTGTATTGGTATAAATCCAAACTGATCAGCAGCAAGGCTGAAAGGATCAATTTGCAATGCATAAATGCATACAATATAATATTATACTATAAAATATAATAGTTGTTAATTGTAGTAACATGTGAAATAAATTTGTGTCACACTCAAACATAAATATCAAAATCAACAACAACACTTATTATTGTAGGTAATACTAAAGGAAATGATTATGGAATCCCCATGCAATTATGTATATTATCGTATTTTACTTTAAAACAGACATTGATGTCAATGTATTTGGGAAAGAAATGAATGGAAACCTCATCATGGCTCCTCAAACTCAAGAGAATCTACAAACTGAAAACTACTCTCTTCGCAAGCTTGTAGAAGACATGCGCAGAGCATTACAGTCACGTGATGCAAAATGTATAGCCCTATTGGTTGAGCTACGCAAAAGTTCACGAAATAATAGAATCCATGATACCCGAGGTGATAAAGGCTGCAAACACTTACGAGGTAATGATTGAATGAAGAATGAATGTAATAGAATATAAAAGATACAACCGAATTTAATGGGAAACAGTTATATAAGAACTTAAAATTACATTCTTTGTTCAAATATATATGCGAATGTAAAAAAATAAATCGAGTCCTAAGGATAATTTAATAAAAACTATTTGGTATTACCAGTCTTGAATATGTGGTGGTTTAAAAAGACGCTTTTGAAAATATTTATATACTAGGTAACCAACACCAAAAGTGAATTTCAAATAATGAAAGAGAACGGTTTTAGTTCTTCGTATCAACAAAAAGTCCACAAAATATGTCTCCTGAAAACAAAAATTATCACAATTTAATAGAAAAAACTCAACATCCAGTGGCGTAGCTACGGGGGGGCACGTGCCCCCCCCCCCCCCCCCCCCCAATCGTTTGGCCAAAAAAAAAAAAAAAAAAAATGACGACCCAACATGAAGCCAAATGTGTCTACAATGTATATCATTCATTATATCACGTTTTATTTAATGTGTGATAATAATTATTATCAACGATAATAACCAAGAACATAACAGTCGTTCCCTAGTACTAGCAATAGCGCACCTATATCAGTTTGAAGAATCCTTCCAATATAGCGCCTTATGCAAATGTTCAGTCCCGTGCGCGAGGATCGACGCTCACCGCATTTCAGAAGACATAGAGCGCGTATAGGCCTAACAAACTTCCTAGCATGGTAAATCGTTTATCATACCAAGGGCCCTTTTAGGATCTTGAATCTGCCTCCCGCTTTTATAGATAATTTTGACGCCTTCATGCAGGCTATAAAGGCGCATAGCTGCACTACGTAGTCCTAAATGTCTAGGTAAAGACAAACTTCTTTTACTAATTTACTAATTAGGCATATAGTTGATGATCATGATTGAAGGAGCACCAGTCATCTTCTCCAGAGTCGATATCTGCATCAGTTGAGCATAGGCCTACTGAAACTAATTCAAGGGACCCGAGCATAGCTGGTTTTTTTTTAGTTTGAAAAGGACTGTAAATCTTAATTTTTGCCGCCCGCTTCGCGCGCATATTCTGAAATACTGATATATACGAAATTTATTAGACCCTCATCTATCATGTCTATGCACACTATCATCGGAAAATAAAATAATTTTAAATAATATATCTTTTAGTGAATTCGGTCCATATGCGCTGAATGCAAATAAAATTGGAATATTATGTCCCCCCCAATTAGAAAGGGGAGGAGATTGTCCCCCTCCTTTGTCATTAAGTATGTTTGGTTCCATAATTATATACTTTATATTACGTGAAATTTCTGTCTTATATAGGTATGCACCAAATCGCACAATTTCAGGCCCCAAAATACGAAAGCTCCCTACTGTGGGAGGGGGACACCCCCTCCCACACCCTCCCCCAATCGGTCGCTTCGCTTCCTCGCAATGTCTCCCCTCCACTTGTGCTTAGTTCCATTGGAGCTCAATGCCCTAGACTATATCGATGGCTCTATAGTATACAGGATCACGTGGATCCATCTCACGGGCTTAATCTTTCCTCGCTATTACCGTTTTAAAATACGTAACGAGTAGATTCACTATTATATACCATTTTAACACCCATGATTAAGACAATGATAAAGACAATAATGACCATACTTCTACAGTGATATTTTAAACACCAATTTCAAAAATTTCAAAAAAAATTGGGAGGGGGTGAACCCCCTCCCACACCCTCCCCCAAATAAATGTAGACAAGCATACGGCGTGAGAGTATTTGAGTCTGGTGTGTGTGTACACGTAGGTTTGATTGTGTGTGTATACTTTATCATGAGGGAAATGATTTCTTTAATTCAGTATTATCAAATTTCCTTCCAAGGTATGCACCAAATTGCATTATTTCAAGTAAAAATTTGCAAAAGCTCCCTACCGTGGGAGGGGGGACACCCCCCTCCCACACCCTCCCCCCCCCCCTCGGGCGCTACGCTCCCTCGCAGCTGTGCCCCCCCCCCCCCCCCCCAATCACTTGACCCTCGCTACGCCACTGTCAACATCATATTAAATCATGTGTTCATGGGCCTGCAGAAAAGGGTTACTGTCTAAGAACTTACTGTCTAGGTTCCTAGATGGGACAAGTTTCTGCAGATTCGTGAATCAATGGTTGTTAGTAGTTGTTATGATTATGTATTTAGATCAAACTATTTTCGGAAACACATATTTCTATGTTTTGGTGGAATAGATTACTAGAACTATAATCACTTGTACATATCAAAGAATCATATGTTGATGTTAGCTCGCTTACTCGTTTTTCCAAAGATGAGAGAGAGCAGAGAGATGAGGTGAGATGGAGATGTAACTCTGTTACCCCTGGGGAGTCAGAGAGGGTCCAGGGGCTGCTGAGGGAGATCGATCAATTGAGAGAAGACAGGGACAGGCAGATGAAAGAAGCCATCCTCTTCACTCAGCATCTCGAGGAGGAACTTTGGACAGAGAGGGTGAAGAATCAACATCTGGTTCCGCCCAGCAAATGTCAAAGGTTAGAATAACATCAATATATTATTACACATACTGTATACTAACACATTCTTATTATATGCTCCCCAGGCCACCACCACAGAATAGCTCCGCAGCTGAACTTGATAAATTGTGTCTTTATCTCTAAAATGCTCAAGCAATATTGTTATGGAAGCAACGATACAGAATTATTAATTTCTTTTAAACGTGGCTTTTATTTATTTATTTATTATTATAAGAATCGTTTATAGAAAACAAAAATAATTGTTCTTTCAAAATAAATTAGTTTCACCTCCCGTCAAAATTGAGTTGTGTAAACTTTATATAAAATTTGATTTGTAGCCTACTATATATTTGATTAAGACAACACCTAAACACGTGTTACATGCATGTTGAAATAAATCTGTTTAAATTGTACTTAATCTATAGGTTGCCGGGAAACCTCAATGAACTATAACTTGATATTAGATATATAGTGGCGTCGTTTTGACGGAATTTATTCGACTCTGCATAAATATAATAGGACGCCGCGTGGTAAAGCGATTAGTATTCCTTATGATACGATATACCTGCATTTATTCAATCAAGAATACCAGTATGCTCTCGTGGGACAAATTGACATTTCGAATGTTGTGTTAAAAGGAGACAGAGAGGATTTTAATCTGCTTACCAAAATATTTAGATTTCCCTGCAGATAGTCAACAGTTTTTAGAACTGGAGGTGGCTGTACGATCCGGATATGATTATGAATTGCTTCCTTATAAAAGCCTAAACATGATTTTAAGATTTTTCTCGAAAGTATTTTTGATTACTATCCTTGTCAAGTGAATAGGATAAACATAATATTTAATTAACATTTTCTTGGTGTGTTTCTTAACAAATTGCTCTTATTGACGCATACAATTTCCTCTACATTATACTTGAATTCACTACACCTTTTGTCATAATGTTTCATTTACATTCATACATTTTACGAGACTTTCTTTGGATTCGCGAAGAATGTGTATTAATGTAAATTATCTGCATACGATTGTAAAAAAATAACTGTTTGATACGTACAATAATAACAATTATATGCTTAAAGCAGCAAGTTCGTTATATCTTTCCAACAACACAATTTCCATGATTTCATAAGGAGTAAGCGAATTCCCATTGGAAAGTGTTGGGCGCCAGAGCTATAACATAGGCATGCTCAAAATATAAGACTATAGTAGAGGATGAAAATCAAGTAAGCGTAAGATCGCAGGCTCGACAGTTAACACCCGTCTGACCGCCAGCCTTTATCACAATCGACTTCCAATATCAGAGGGTTTAATATAGATGGCCTTAAGGGGGGAAATACATTTTGCTTGAGTACGTATTATATTGTGAGGTTGCGCTGTTCACTGTTCCCATTTTAAGGATTACAACAACATTTTCTTCACCAGTTCCCTTCAATAAATAATTCTCAAAGTCATAACTATAATGATACACTCTATTCATACAACGCCTATTATGATTAGTCATATAATTTATAAGCGCAGTTAGAGGATGGAAATCAAGTAAGCGATAAGATCGCGGGCTCGACAGTTAACACCTCTTTGACCGTTTGCCTTTATCACAATCGACTTCCAATACACCAATAATATAGGGTTTTAATTTGGTTTAAAAGCATAAATTACCATATATAAGGGGGAAATCAATTTTGCTTGAGTACGTATATTTAATGTGACGTTGCGCTGAGTTCACTGTTCCCATTTTAAAGATTACAACAATAAAATTAACGTTCCCTTCAGTAAGTTCTCAAAATTATTTAGGCAATAATACAATCGATTTATATAGCGCCTAATATGATTGATCATCATATATTATAATAACGCTTTGCAATTATCGTATTACCTTGGTCATCGTATTATTATCGTATTGATATTATCGTATTACCTTAAGGCCATTAAACCCTCTGATATTGGAAGTCGATTGTGATAAAGGCAGGCGGTCAGACGGGTGTTAACTGTCGAGCCTGCGATCTTACGCTTACTTGATTTCCGTTCTCTACTATAGTAACTTATATTTTGAGCATGACTATATTACAGCTCTGGCGCCCAACACTTTCCATTGGGAATTCGCTTACTCCTTATGAAATCATGGAAATTGTGTTGTTGGAAAGATATAACGAACTTACTGCTTTATGCATACAATTGTTATTATTTGTACGTATCAAACAATTAATTTTTTACAATCGTACACTCTAAAAACATCCTGGTCAGAATTGACCCGGAAAAGAGTCTTCTACTCCACGTCCCACGGACACGACTCCAGAAGTATGGTGATCGTGCCTTCTCGTCAGTTGCTCCACGCCTCTGGAACTCCCTCCCTCTTGTGCTTCCCAAAATGGACAAACTTGAAGGTTTCAAAGCAGGCCTAAAAACATTTCTTTTCAAGCAATATGTGCAGTAAATTGAGTTTTTTTGAGGAGCGGCGCCTTTGAATGTTTAAACAGATAAATGGCGCCATACAAATGCTGTGCATCATCGGACACACTCACAATCAATCTGCACATGATGTGCACTTTCTACCCCTTAAAGGGCATCAAGCGTGGGGATGCTACACAGCGGGTCGCCATTTTGAACTGGGCCAGTTTGCGCGCACCGCATGACACTGAGCTAACGTGCATCACGCACCGTGCGCAACGTGTACTTAAGATGGCGCCGCGCATCTGATTTGACGAATCTGAAGTACCTTTAAAGGGACTTAGTAACATTGTCCATATCCTCAAAATCCATTTGGAATTCTAGTGGTTTCCTCATACCTTGTTGTATTCTTATTAACAATAAAAGCATGGGACAGGTTTCGGTTTTTCAAATTTCCCTTTCGTTAAAAAGATATTTACGATTGAAGTGTTCAGATGTTAAATTATCCACTGGACCGCGAAAACCGTGTACAAAGTGAGTGCAACGAGTTGGTGAATATCACTTCGCATATTTGCTCATTACTCGGCCATATAACGTCCATTTAACTTGAAATTTTCACACAACACCCAGTGGACATATCAGATAACAATAATATATATTGTATCAACCACTCATCACTTTTTGCACATGTCAACAAAGTTACTAGATCCCATTAAGGGCGTGTGTGTAGAGTCTCACTAAAACAGGGCCTGCTAGTGATGCTACAACAGATCATGATATTTATTATCATCAAGTAATATAATCAGCAAATATGATTTTTTAACAACCTCCCTTTGTGTTTTCTTAGACATAGGAAACATCTAACCAGTGAGGAAATAAATCCCCCTAGCCTCGGTGATAGCGACTTGTGTGAGAATAGCAGTGATTCTTCATCAGATGATGATAGCATAGTTACTAGTAAGTGTGGAAATCTGATAATATTTTTCTTGAAACTCTTTCTTTGCTGTAAATGTAATTTGATGCATTTGTTGTTTGATTTTATCACCTATAGTTATACTGCACATTGATTTGACTACAATCGGAAAGCGTCCCTGAACGTTTTTCAATAAAATTTGTAATTAGGGAGACATTTCAAAAATAATGTCATACTTCTGCTGCCAAAAGCCAAATAACAAGGTACACGAGAAATGTGCAAGCTACGAGCGATTTTGGTTAAATTTGACAAAGTTAATGGATCTCTTTAAAAACATCACAGGACAAAAAAAATATATATATATATATATTTCGTGCCTAATTAAGGCTAGCTTCAAACAGCTCACATAATAATGCAAACACAAATACACACAACGTATCAATACTTTGTTACATAGTTGCTCACTCGCTTATGCCTTCTTAACCATTATTCAATCTTATATTTCTTTAGATTCAAACATATGTTCAATACGTATAGATGGAAGGAGGGCGTTTTCATTTCACTTATAACGCAGACAACTTGAATGTTTTACCCTAACGTTCAATGACTTTCCTTGACAGCTGTACCGACTTTTGACCGGGGTTACGATGATGTGGGTATTGTATCCCCCTCGACCATCGTCAACATTGCCAATTTACAGATTGAACTCTGTGAGCTGAGAGAGAGTCTGAAATGCATTGAGGCAGATAGAGACAGAGGCCAAGAACAAACTGCTCAGGTAGGCCTATGTTATCATTTTACATTTTCCATACTTATTGTTGTTTAAAACGTAAAACTTTTTATTCAAAATCGATACTGTTCATACCTACATTTATAAGAAAGATACAATGTGCTAGCATTCAAGGGCAGGCGCGCCGGAAGCAGTTTTGGATTGGGGGGGGGGGGGTGCAAAGACCTAAGGGGGCTCACGATTTGTTTTTGTGTAGGGGCTCATGCCCAACCACACTCACAGGGTTGCCTACTTTGAGCCAGAGGTGAGAGTGAGACATTGCGAGGGAGCGAAGTGACGGGGGGAGGGTGTGGGAGGGGAGGGGGTATCCCCCTCCCACGGGGAAGATTTTGCATTTATATACTTGAAATGGTGCAATTTGGTGCACGTCACACAAGCAGCCAGAGCATTGCCAGCCTACACAGGAACTACGTGGTCCGGAACAGAAAAAGTGCCCAGACCATACGCAATTTACACAACAAATGAGATAATTTTTTCGCGCGCGAAGCGCGCAGCGAAAACGTTAAATGGATTTATAAATTAGTTTTTGACAATTAACAAGTCTTAGCTCATACATTTTATTTTTTCTTTCCCACCCTTTTTTTTTTTTTTTGGGGGGGGGGGCAAAAACGCGTTTTGCCCCCCCCCCTTTTTGGATTGGTGGGACGGCCGCCCCCCCCCCCCCCCTGCACCCCCCTCCCACTTCCGGCGCCTATGCTCAAGGGCGTCAACAGCTTCTCAAAAGTGTGGGGGACATATATTGCGAGGGAGCGAAGCGACCGAGCGTAGGAGGGTGTGGGAGCTGGTGTCCCCCTCCCACTGGATAGAGCTTTTGCATTTTCGGGCTTGAAATTGTGCGACTTGGTGTAGTGCAAGCTATGGATGAAACATATACAATTCATATGAAAAAGTGGGGGGGGGGGGGGGTTGCCCCCTCACAAATGTGGGCGGACATACCTCACCCCCTCCCCGTTCCCCGCATGTTGACGCAAATTTCTCAAGAGGCCAGCAGTTGCCTTTCAATCAGTGACGTAGCGTGGTCGGACTGACTGGTGGACACGCAAATTATTGGGGCACACCTTATGTATTTCTTTGTTTTTAACATATTTTACCCTTATGTGTTTGTTGTTTTGTCAAATGTTTTGGGGCACGGGTCCTACTCCCTATGCGCAACGTCTTAGGTATGCCACTTCTGCTTTTTATAGAGTCAAAATATTAATTGTTAATACACCAAACTCGTCATTTAAAGTTTGTCTCATAATTCAGTTGGCACTTGGGATTAGGGCCTTAGCGACATGGTAGAAAATACAATATTGACGTTGTTCAGGATTAACCACTGCATGTTTGGATAATTTTAGATCGGTACATGCAAATAATAGAGTCGAGGACCAAGTATATTGAACTTTTGTCATAGTACATATCGCTTCGGCTTTGTGTTCTTTTTATTTCATTGTATAATGATTCACATGTGAAATATTGAAATAAATTCCAATTAAATCAAATCAAAATCAAAGCAACATCTTTTTTTTCTTTTTTTCAATTAAAGGGGTAGTTTCAGTTTTGGTATAGAGGGCGCTGCACGAACTAATTTGTATGTGAGATAATAGAAAACTGAGTGTTAAATTTGAAAGAGCATACAATTTTAATGGCAGAATAAACTTTATTTGGTCAAAATCGGTTCAGAAATGGCTGAAGATATCAATAAATATATTCGATTCGTAATAAATTTGGGTCCCCAAATTTTATTCGATGATTTAAAAAATAAAATAAAAACACGTTTACACTTTTTCAAAAAAAAATCAAAAAGCGGTTTTTTAAATAATAGTTGTTGATCGATCTCTCTATTTAATCATTATTTCAACTAAACCATCACATGCCTAATTTTGTATGAAAAATGGTTGAAACCAATAGATTTTTTAGAGAGCGCCCGTATTGTGTTTTAATGGCTCTTTAAAAAAAAAGTGAATAACAGGCTTTTTACATAGTCATTTGTAATTTTCTATACCTTTCGAGCATTGGTGGAGTCATAACTATTAGTTTGTTATGTTATTGTGCAGGTTTTGGTTACTAAAGCTCAGCCTTACCAAAACTGTACTACTCCTTTAACCACTGCATGTTTTGATAATTTAGATCGGTATGCAAATAATAGAGTCGACGGACCGAAGTATCTTTAATTTTGTCATAGTATATAAAAGTATGTTGCTTTTTTATTTCATTTCATTGTATAATAATTCAAGTGTGAAATATAAAAACATAAATTCAAATTAAATCAAATCAACATGCATTAAATACCATATGATATTTTCCCCCATCTACTTCTCAACATCATAATTGCAGTCTACATACTTTTGTCTACATACTACATACCAAATCATTAAAGAACCATTCATTATTGCTTCCCGAAATTAATATGACCTGTAATGCTAAAACGCCCTAAAACGATGACCCGAAGATAACTCTCGTTGTTCGTTGTTGTTCTGCAGGGTACGAATAGCAGCGCTTGAAGTCACCAGTCATTTTTTACTCTACTGGAAATATCAATTATGAATAGCAATTGATGAATATCAATGTGTGTGTTGTCGTTTGTTTTGTGTTTGCTGTGGTGCGTATGTGTGTGTGTGTGTGTGTTCACCCCCGGCATTCTTGTGGGGTCTCGTGTGGGTACAATTATATACTTGTGGGTATTTTTTTCCTTGTGGGGAATAAATCATAGACCCCACTAAGGAATATCCTTAAATCGCGTATTTAGCTTCAAAGAGTTATGTGACAAAATCTTGTGACTGTGCCCCATAAGTGATACTTGAGGATTTTTTTTCTTTTCTAGACACACCCCCCTACCCTCCCATGCACTCAGAAGGTGCCTTTTTTCGTTGCAAAGATTTTGTGGGAAAAAAACAGTTTGTAGTAGCACTCCTTCAGCCTGTAGTAGCACAAGTACCCCACAAGTCGGGTGCCCACAAGAATGCCCGGGTAAGTGTGTGTGTGTGTGTGTGGTGTGTGTGTGCGTGTGCGTGTGCGCGCGTGTGGGTGTGTGTGTATGTATGTGTGTGTGTGTGTGTGTGTGTGTGTGTGTGTGTGTGTGTGTGTGTGTGTGTGTGTGGTGTTGTGTGTGGGCGGGGGGGGGGGGGGGCGGGTTACGTGTATGTTTGCGTGTGTGTATTGCGGTCTGGATGATGGTCATCCGCCCTTAGCCCCGTATTTGCGAAGTTGGTGGCTCCATTTCGGAAATGAATACGAAATGAAATAGATGTCTTAATTTGTTTGGTTTTAATTGATCTTTATATATTCCTTAAACTATAACAATAATATGAGAACCACTTTAGTTTAAATGGATGGTACCCCCGATATGTACCCTTAATTTAACGTGCCACTTATAAGCCGTACACATTATCCCTACCCACACTTTTCTCACTTCAAAAAGACTTGATCTCTTAAGCGTTGCAAACACCAGTTGTTGTTATTTTTTAAAATTTATGTATTGGGAGGTGGACAGTTAAGTGGGTAAGGTGAACAAACGACTTCCACTTATCATCACGAGTGCTCCAGACCAGGGGACTTCAATTAGTCTACGACTTCACTTCATCCCTGCTCCAACAAAGTCCACGTTGTATGTATATATTTTTTTTTACAGAGCATGTATATATGTAATCATTTGGTCTCATATTTAGCAAGCATACATCATCATGGGTGACGATCGGGTGGAAACAGGTATGTCTATGTATAACTCAACATGAATTTTATCAATTATACTGACTGCAGCGAATAAGTACACTTACTTTTATTTCAACAAAGTAGTTTAAGAGCAAGTTGTCGTGTAAAATATATTATGTTTTGTTTAAATGTGTCATTGTTGTTATAAGTATTAGTTATTTTATCTATTATTTTAATAATTATTTCTAGCAGTTCATGCATTTTGGTCTACTTGATAAAACTCACGTAATAAACACTTTTCGCAAATCGTAAAAAATATATCTCTTCGCGAATGACGTTGAATGATTCCACATCAAAAGCTTGTAAATATGTATGTTGAAAGTTACACTTACTATCTGTGTAAATTATGCAAATACGCTGCAAAATTGTAAAAATTATGAAATCTGTATTATAATAATACTTGTGAAATGACTGGCCTGCTTGCTCATTTGCTGGTTCTTGTTTTTTACCAACTACAATGTCCTTTTACCTTTTCTACTATTGTTGTGATAATATGATATGTTTTTGTTACCGATGTTTCATTCTTCAGATTTCATTATACTTCTGACGTTATACTAGTTATAATATAGTCATAAGGTAATGCTTACTGAATTATAGTTTAATATATTACATTTTCTTCACACATTATACATTTCAAGAATTGATGGACATTATATTTGAAGATTATGTCAAATACTTCGTTTATTAGTTTAATGAATTACTTGTTTTTTTTGAGGAACTAATTACAGTATTATAATAATATATAAGTAGTTTAAAATATTGTTATAAAAGAAAGAAAACGCTTTTAAAAACAATTGAGTCTGATACAGTACATTAGTTGCTTCTAGAGATAAATTCATCATAACCTTTTTAGTTATAGGCATTGCAATCCATTAGTATGGACTTTTAATTCACAGACAATAAGACCAAGACTAGTATAATTTTATGTAGGGCATGTAAATGATATAAATACTCACAACTGGCAAACAACGTTGAACTTATTTATCGTTCACTATTTATATAACATTTGTCTTTTATATAACAGCGTAAAGTTAGAATCTGATAGTTATGATCAATTTTCCTATAGCTGCCGATATGTCGACTGGTTTCATATTGCTAAATTAAAATGAAATTAAATAACATTAAAATAAAATTTGAATGAAATTCAAAATGAAAATGAAATTACTTTTATTATATAATATTTCATCCTAGACAAGGGTATTACAGGTAACATTACAGGAAATGTCTCGTTTAATGAAATAACATAGCTATAAAGTAATACAATATATACGTCAATATACGTCAATCATTATGCTGGTAGTAATCAATTAAAAGGCATAACCAGTTTAGTATTCGAAAGAAGTAATGAATAGAGAACCCTATCGCTACTAATATGAATAACGTGATTACACAGTAAACAAAAAGAATTTCAACAAACTTTTTTAAACAACCAAAACGCTGTTTAAGCCGGTCCCTTTAAACAACGTTGTTTAAAATTTTGAACAACCAAGATGTTGGTTGTTCAAAATTCATGAACAATGTTGTTAGAGGGACCGGCTTAAACAGCATTGATTGCTTTTTTAAGCCGGTCCCTCTAACAACATTGTTTAAAATTTGAACAACCAGATCTTGGTTGTTCATAAAATTTTAAACAACGTTGTTAGAGGACCGGCTTAAACAGCGTTTTCTCGTTGTTTAAAAAGTTAGTTTAATTTTGTTTTTACTGTGTACCATTCCTTGTTATTATCATTGACAGGTGCGCGGGACAGCAATAAGACAGTCATGTCCAACGCTGAAGCAAATACAACACGACTTAGAGGACAACCAGGTGAAGGCGGTGAGGATTGAGTTCGCAGATATGTACGGTGTCCCTCGATGTCGGCTGGCTCCCGTTAGGCCACTTCGAGACAAGAGTCATTGAGGGGCAGTCTTTCCAGGGCCTGCTTTGCAGACCAATCCATTAGGGGAGAAGATCGAGGGGCTCCACTTATCTCCGAGCTTCTGTTTTGGTGATCTGTGGGCGATGCCGGACCTGGATACCCTTTCGCTGCTTCCATGGTGTAAGCATACCGCGGAGGTAATTCGCACAGCCGACTCTCGATGGTAAACCAATCGACTTTGTCCCGCGGAATATATGCGCTCCGGCAGCTCGATCGCCTGGCAATGATGACCTCTCTCTGCTGTCAGGTTACGAACATGAGGTTTGTCCTTGTTCACGACAGGACTGTCAATGGAGGGGATACGAACGTGTATTGATGAGTGGAGACTGGCGGTGGAGACACGTCGTTTAACGCTAGCCGAAGATTTCGTCAACCAACTCCTGGACGACCTGCCGAAGACGGGGTTAGACGTCGATGCGATCGAGTCCGAAGGATCTCCAGGAATGCTTGAGGTCACATACAAACCTGCATTTGGCATAAGGGCGCGGGACAGCGGCTATCGTCTGCAAGAACGCAGTGAAGGAAATCGCTCGCAAGAAGTACCTTCGTCGCAAATTTCATGACGAAATTGCCTGACACAACTACGGCGCACTTTAACCACTCACTTTGGGACAAAGCCCGCCGCGTCCCGTGCTCCTGGATTTGGAGACAGGTGGTCTCTCTGATACATGTCAACACTGGATCGGTGGCCTGATGGCACATGCGCGGAGCATTGCTGTGTTGATGGCGCCGACTGTCAACTGCATCCGTGCGTTTGGACGCTCTGAGCCCTCCCAACGAGTTCATTTCCCGTTAACGCGACGTGGGGAGGTCAGAACTCGCAGCGTCGCCGTCAATCTCAAGCTTGCCACCGACGCAGGGGAACTTACGTCGAGAACCGCCATGCAGCATGGGCGGATCCGATCCGTACATCGTGCTTGCAGCGACTGTCGCCGCCGGAATGGATGGAATTGGGCGAAAACTTTCCCCGCCGACAGCGTTCGCCGGCAACGCTCCATGATGAAGCGACTATACCACCACTGACGCCCACTCTCCCTGACAAACACAATGGAGGAAGCGGTGAAGGCTCTGTTGGATGATCACGTGATACGGGAGTCTCTCGGGAAGAGTTTATCACGTGGTTCACGACCGCCAAGAAGCAAGAGCTGAAATCGATGGCTGCCGCCCCTGACCCCGAGCAGTGGGAGAAGGACTTATTGTTTGAAATCATCTGAAGTGAAATTAAATTATATTAAATGATATAACATTGTAACAACATCATGTAACATTATATTCAAGCAAATGTATAATGAAAAGCGTAAACCTTAAAGGGATAGTTGAGTTTTGTATAGAGGGTGCTACGATATTTTGTGTGTGTGTGAGGTAATGAAAAACTGAGTGTCAAATTTGCAAGAGCATACAATTTTAATGACAGAATAAACTTTATTAGTATTTTTTTTTGTTTTAAGGGGAAAAAATACTAACAGTTACTGTTATTTTGTTTAAATGACCCAACCCATTGAATTAATAAATGCAATGTGGATTCCCTTTGAGTCATTTATATATGCTGGTATACCCCATTGACACCACTTAATCATTATCTGGTACGTAGTGAAAAGTGCCATACATCACACCTTCGCTACATGTAGTAACTTTGTTGACATGATTGTGCACAAACAAATAGCAAGTATTTGATAAAACAATGTGTTTTTCTGTGATCTGAACAATAATGTCCACCGAGTTATGTGCGACAATTCACGGTAAATAAATGTCATATGAACCGCGTATAATGAGCGGAAATGCAAGGGGATAATCGCTATTAATACCTAATTGGATGCCACGTCTATGATTGCACGCAATAGTAATAGAGTACTTGACCATGCCCATATGATTGTATTGTGCGGTGGCATTGTATACGTAAGTGGCTCTATTAATTGTTCAGTGCACACCCTAATCTTCAGGTGTGGGGCATTTACTTTTCAATATGGATTCCTTTCAAATCCCCAAAAACAATTTAGCTGTGGCCTTCCAAATTAATGTGGCACTGGGAATGGGCTCCGCTGGCACGTTTTGGGTTAAACACATATTGCAACGACTTTGTACACAGTTATAATAACTAGATATGTTTGAACTAGATAAGTATAAATATGAAAACTTCAATCATACATATCTTTATAAAGGAAGACAAATTTGAAAAAAATATATAATATGTCCCATGCTAGTCCTGATAATACGAATAAATAAAAAATAACAGCACCAACAACAAATAATATACATTTTGTCACAAATGGGGAAGTTATGGTTACATCAAATTTTATTGAAATTGATTAAAAAAATATACACACCAAAGTAAAGTATACGTTTGATGTATATTTGATTTGTCATTGTCATTTACCCCGGTGTTAGTGCTGTGTGTGTGTGTGTGTGTGTGTGTGTGTGTGTGTGTGTGTGTGTGTGTGTGTGTGTGTGTGTGTGTGTGTTTGATTGGGTTGGATGAATGGGAGTAGGGTGAGGGATGTAGCAAGGTTACATCATTTTATTAGAAAATAACCTCCATTTGTTTTTTTTTGTTTTTTTTTGTTTTTTTAGGTATGTCGATCTTTTTTTGTTAGTGTAATATAATTAATTATTACAGTTTGTTTATTGGGGAAGGGCTTTTGCTCTTATATTACAGAGTATACCTCTGATGTGTTTTATCATTTTACGTTAAGAATACACTATTTCAGTTACTGTAATAGAAAATGCAAATGTCATCTTTTTAAAAAATTATTTATGAATATTTAATGATGTAAACATTTGTATACTGTTCATTTGATAATATTTGTAATATGTATTATGTTAGAGTTATTTTGCGGTTCATCTGTATTTTCATTTGGAGGGATAAAAAGATTATGAAAAAAAGTGTGTGTGTATGTGTGTGTGAGTGCGCATATAATATTTATGTGTGCGTGGTTAATTTACTTATTTTGTATGTGTGTGTAGAAGGTGAGCAGATATCCATTGACCGAGTAGTGTTTGTGATTGCGCGCGTGTCGTACGCAAGTATGCGTGTGTGTGAGGGTGAGTGTTTTGACGGAGGGGTGGGGGTGGGGAAGGGCTTTGCTCTTTTATTACAGAGTAACCTCCAATTTGTTTTATTATTATTTTAGTTTAAGAATACAATATTTAAGTTACTGTAATAGAAAAATACAAATATTATTGGGTTTATTTATGAATATTTAAAAGGGTAGTACAGTATTGGTAATGCTAAGCTTTAGTAACCAAAACCTGCACAATAACATAACAAACTAATAGTTATGACTCCACCATGCTCGAAAGGTATAGAAAATTACAAATGACTATGTAAAAAGCCTGTTATCATTTTTTTTTTAAAGAGCCATTAAAACACAATAGAGCGCTCTCTAAAAAATCATTGGTTTCAACCATTTTTCATACAAAATTAGGCATGTGATGTTAAGTTGAAATAATGATTAATAGAGAGATCATCACTCACTCACTCACTCACTCAATCCTCGTCTGTGCCATCAGGCGCTTGAGGCGACAGGAAGATCTCCATCTGGATCTATCTGCTGCTACGTGGGGGGCTGTGTTGGGGGAGAGTCCTCTTCCTTTCAAGTCTTTTTGAATGGTGCGTCTCCATGTTTCTTTTGGTCGGCCTCGCTTTCGTTTGCCCTGTGGTGTCCATCGCATCGCAGTCCTTGTGATGGAGTTGGGCGACATTCTGCAAACATGCCCAAGCCATCTCCATCGACGTTTCTCAAGGGTCTGTTCTATGGGTATCATTCCAGTTTGTCTGTGAAGGTCTTCATTGGAGATGATGTTGGGCCAGAATATCTTCATGATGCGCCGGAGGCATTTATTTTGGAACACTTCTAGCTTGCGTTTAATAGCGACGGTGGTTTACCAGCATTCTGATCCATAGAGAAGAACACTTAGGACATTGCTCCTGAAGATCTTAATCTTTGTCTTGATGTTTAGTCCGGTGCTTCTCCAGATGGTTCTGAGCATGGCAAAAGCTTGGTTTGCTTTACTGATCCTAGCGTTTATTTCTTGGATGCAATCGCCATCTGGTGTAACCTTGCTACCCAAGTACGTGAACTCATGTACATCGTCTAGCTGGGGCCTGGGAACGATTTTTTTCACCGGGGGTGCTGAGATATATAATTTGTATACGTTGAATTTTTATTCAATTGAATAAAGACTTAACCAAGGAATTCTAGCGTGTTTCCGAGTTTATTTTATTGACTTTTTTATATTTATTTCATCGACGAGGACTCTTTAAGTTAAATGTATTTATACGTATATTATATTTTGTTTGTTGTTGCTATTTTGAACCCCCGTAAGTGATTTTTGTTCACTTTTTTCAGTGATAGCCGCGAAGCGGCGATTTTTCTTTTGCTATTTTGAACCCCCGTAAGTGATTTTTGTTCACTTTTTTCACTGATACATTTTCACTTGGCAGCCCAAGGGGGGGGGGGGATTTAAACCTCCTAAACCCCCCCCCCCCCCCCCCCCCCCCCCCGTAGATCCGCCACTGATTATGTCAAGGTGCATTTTCCCGTCTGGTGCTGATATGTTCGTCTGAGTGATTGATCTTTGTGAAGATTAAATAGTTTACAGAAGTTGTAGCAAGCTGACCTTCCTGCCCAATATCGTCTAACCATAATTTGCATATATCCAAATTATCCCAAAGTTAAAAAAAAGAAGAAAAAAAAGCGTAATTTGTGGCTGTTGGCTGTGTGACAATTTCGTAAACGAAGCATAATGATATACATTATAACATACAAAAAAATTGCAGGGGGTGCTGCAGCACCCCCAGCATCCATCCAGTGTCCACTGGATGCCCTGTCTTTTCCCCTGGTGACGCCTCTCATCAACCAGTCAATAGCCAAGGAGAACAGTAATGGTGATAGTATACATCCCTGTTTGACTCCGGTGTTTACCATAAATTATGGTTCCGTCAATTGATTGTTATGAATAACTCGGCATTCAAATTCATTATACAATGATTGTATAATATTAACTAGTTTTTGTGGGATACCATAGTGTCCGAGTATCTTCCATAATGAAGAACGATGAAGGCTATCAAACGCTTTCTCGAAATCTACGAACACCACATAGAGTGAGCTGTTCCATTCTTGTGATTGTTCAAGGATTTGTCGTAGTACGAAGATATGATCTGTGCACGATCGTCCTTTCCTGAAACCGGCTTGTTCTTCTCTCAGTATGGTATCCACTGCTGTTGTGATGCGTTGTAAGATAATGCGGCTAAATATCTTGCTGGTGAGGGTTAACAACCCAGCTAGCCACCTGAAGTCGGGACGATGTCGGAAGTTGGTTGCCGGATGTCGGCATATCGCCGTTGGCTCGAGGTTAAAATGTCCGCCAGCCCAACATCGCCACTACGTCATTTTTGTGATATATTGGCATAACGTCAATTTCCGACAATGGCCCAACATCATCTCATGACATGATGTTGGGCCATTGTCGGAAAATGACGTTATGCCAATATATCACAAAAATGACGTAGTGACGATGTTCGGCTGGCGGACATTTTAACCTCGAGCCAACGGCGATATGCCGACATCCGGCAACCAACTTCCGACATCGGCCCGACTTCAGGTGGCTAGCTGGGAAGGTGATGCCTCTCCAGTTATTGCAGTCCCCAAAGTTTCCCTTCTTTGGCAGCTTAACGATGACACCGGTTTTCCATTCATCTGGTATAGTTTCTTTATCCCATATGTCTTGCATAATGTGTCTTAAAAGCTCAGGTGTTTCTTGTTCTTCAGCCTTTAGCATCTCAGGACACACTCCGTCTTCTCCTGGTGCCTTCCCAGACTTCAATTTCCGAATGGCTTCTTTATTACTTCCCCAACTGTGATGTTGTCTATGTTAATTTCAAGATCCTCATCTGCTTCTGGGATGTGGGAGAGTACTTGTGGCTCTGGTCGATTTAGTACCTCTTGAAAGTGTTCCCTCCATCTACCCAGCTTCGCATGTTCTTCTGTGATTGATGACCCATTTGCAGCTTTTACTGGTACATCCTGGTTTGCATTTGGATCCCCCCGTAGTTTTCGTGTGATCCTATAGACTGTCTTCATGTCATTTCGTTGGGCAGCTGTCTCAGCTTCTTCAGCAAGTTGCTCGGTGAACCGTCGCTTGTCTCTCCTTGCTGCTTTCTTCCCTTCCTTATCTTTCTATCTGTACTGAGTTTTGAACCTTTCCTTCAGCCTGGGAGACTTGGAGCTCAAGAATTTCTTCTTCAACAACTTCCTCTCAACAATGACATTCCATGTGTCTGCAGACATCCACTCTGATTTTGTACTTTTCCTGTAGCCGATGGTCTCCTTTGCTGTCTGGTTCATGGCTTCATTAAAGCTATCTATCGTCAGTGCTTCTTCGTCTTGGAGAATACTAAAGCGATTTCTTAATGCAATACCAAATTCTCTCTTTGTATCAGGATCCCGTAGTTTGGTAACATCGAAGCGCGCGCCGATCCCTGTTGTCCCCAATCTTTGCTTTCCTTAACCTTAGCGTGAGTTTTGCTACAACTAAGTTGTGATCACTGCCAACATCAGCATTTCTCATCACTCGCACATCTTGAAGAGATCGCTTCCACTTATTGTTAATGATGATGTGATCAATCTGGCTTTGAGTTCTTCCATCAGGCGATGTCCACGTCAATTTGTGAATAATCTTGTGGGCGAAAATAGTACCCCCAATCACCAGATTATTTTCTTCACAAATGTTGACCAGTCGCTCACCGTTGTCTGTCATATCTCCTAGTCCGTGTTGTCCCATTGACCCTTTCTCTGTTCTTATTATCTATGATCATCAACAACTATTTAAAAACCTCTTTTGAACATTTTTGAAATTCGAATAAACATTTGGAATAAATCTGGGGCCCGGATTTATTCCGATCGGATATATTTATTAATATTTCAGCCGTTTCTAAACCGATTTTGATCGAATAAAGTTTATTCTGCCATCAAAATTGTATGCTCTTTCAGTTTTTACACTCAGTTTTTTCATTATCTCACAAACAAATTATTTCGTGCCTATACCAAAACTGAACTACCCCTTTAATGATGTAAACATTTGTATAATGTTAATTTGATATTATTTGAACATGTCATATTTATTTGAAATGTGTTAATTGTAATGTTATTTTGCTTTCCATTCGTATTTAATTTCGAATTATATTTTCATTTGGAGGAATAAAAACATTATGAAAGAAAAAAAAATCTCAACAGTATGTGTACATTACATGCCTTCACGCTAATGTTTGCTTCATGTTAATTATTTTGCGATCTAATTGCTTTTAGGTGGTAAAATTTTAATTATGAACTGAAAAGTGTATTTTTATTCCCGTCATTCATGGCTTTGTTTTCTCAAAAAATTGGAGCATTCAACATGTGAATGAATGGCCCTTAATCAGACATTTGAGCGACATCGGTTTAATACTGATGGAGATGCATAATTGATTGAGAGTTTATAATTATGTAGGCCAGCTTGTATTGCAATTATATAAGTTTTGACTTTATACATGACATATTGATTCTTTATTTGTACATAACGCGTGTTATTGCTTGTATTTTTCTTGAATCAGCAGGCTCATGAGCTTGTGACTGAGATCAGTAATAGGGAGGCTGATCTTGAGCCACGTGAGTTCATACAAGACATGAGATCCACGGAGATCACGAATAGCACGCACACGGGACCATGAACTTAAATGTACATTATTTGCTAATTATTATTTTAATTTTAATTTTAGTTGGAGCGTGAGCTCGCCGAAGAGATCCGTAATCGAGAGTCTGAGCGATGTCGGTTCATAGAAGACATGACGTCGATGGAGGTCGAGCAGACTCGGTTGTTGATGGTGGAGGAAGAGCTTCATGACGTTATCGTGCTGCTAAAACGGCTCCGAGAAGCGGTGAGGGTTAATATGATTATCTGGTCGTTTGGACTATGTCTTATTTATTCTAATTTACGAGGGGCGTTCAAAAATGTCACAGCCTAACCTTGAAGGAGCAGGAAGCTAGGTTACCTATAATGTTGTGAATGCAATGTTGCATCCTTTACATAGTCAGTGGTGCAAAGGCAGGTCAGTTGTACCTGTATTTGCTCTTTGTTCTCGGCCGGCCATCCAGTTTGCAGTGTGCATTAATATTACCAACAATCACTTGGAAATTAATACGTATGGTTTGTGGGTGCACCATGTATGAGGAGAGGATTGGTGTGTCCTGAGAAGGACTGTTGGTATTATTTCTAGGATAGTCCTAAAAAAGATTGTGGTAGTCCTAGAAAGGACTGTTGGTAGTCCTGGAAAGGTCTGTTGGTATTCGTTCTTGAGCTTGTAGTTCTAATAAGAGCTACAGCGCCAGTATAGTTATTGTAAGGAGAGAGTGGGTGGTAGGAGGAGCTCTACGTTTCAAACAGGTTGACTGTCCGTCCGTTGACTGATGACGGACAGTCAACCTGTTCGAAAGAGTCCTTTTTAGGACTATCCTAGAAAGAATACCAACAGTTCTTCTCAGGACTCACCAATCCTCTCCTCATACATGGTGGCACTGAAAAGGCAATTGACTGTGGGATGGGGTTTGTTGCCGCTATTCCCAGGACCTGGCATCGTTAGATCTCTTCCCACATTGTGCTCAGGTGGCTGAGACAAAATGTGATGTTATGCAGGTTTCTCAGGGGTTTTCGAGAGACTTCTTCCAGGTCCTGGACATGCTGGAGGACCTCTCAAAAAGCATGCCGAAAGTGTGTGGCTGTGGATGAGGACTATGTGGAGAAATACATATGTCTGTATTAATCGGTGTTGCACCTTAACTCCTTCAAGGTCTGGCTATGAACTTTTGGAACGCCCCTCGTATACGCCGTTTTAAAATAGGTATATCAATGTACATAGCAACCAACGGTAAAGGGATCTATAGTTATTAACATTGTCAAAAGCTTCCAAACTTACTTGAAACTCTAGCGGTTCTCCCATACATAATTGCATTCATATTACCAATAGAAGCATGGAACACCTTTCGGTTTTCCCAATTTCTCTTCCGTTCACTGGAATTTTCACACATCACTCAGTGGACATATCAAATCACAGAAATACTCTTTTTATCAACCATTTGCACATGTCAACAAAGTTACCAAGAGTTCAAAATCAAATCTATGTGAAACACCCCCTGGTTACACAATTTACAGAAAATATATATGCTCTGTGATAAGCAAGTATAGAATACTATTAGTAATGTTTCTAATTCATCCAATTACAAACAAAATGAATATATGATATGTAAAAGCATGACTTGTATTGAAAATAAACAATTTGTATTTTGCAGCACGTTTCAAAACAATCGATGGGCAAAGTAGTTATGGACGCCCTTAATGGAGGTAATTACACCAGCAAAGAGGACCACATTAATAGTGAGTTGACTGCGTTCTAGGCAAGAATCATTTTATCAAGTTGTTTTGTAATGCCAATGTATGAATACATACCATTCATTTTAAATAGGAATATCTGTCAAACAGGCTGTATCTATCCTTATTATAGTTTGTTTTATGTAAAATGTATTAATGTATTGTTTAAGATCCATTGAATAATCAAAATATGTTTGTGTGCTGTTAAATGTATACGTCCGAACTATATCGCAGACTTACTCTTGAAGGCATGTATTTTTGGGTGCGCTTTGTTATTCCGAAGGTTCTTTATTCCGAAGGTTCGTTATTCCGAACGCGCAAATTTCGTATACCCGAGGGTTCGTTAATCCTAAAATGAAATAGGGTTCGTTAATCCGAACATTTGTTGCATTATTCCGAAGGTTCGTTATTCCGAAGGTTCGCTATTCCTAAAAAGAAATCAGGTTCGTTATTCCGAAGGTTCGTTAGTCCGAAAATAAAATCGGGTTCGTTATTCCGAAGGTTCGTTATTCTGAAGGTCCGTTATTCCGAGGGTTCGTTATTCCGAAGGTTCGCTATTCCTAAAATGAAATCTGGTTCGTTGATCCGAAAAATGAATTTGGGTTTGTTATAATGCTATAATTTCATATAAAGAGATAAAATAAAATAAACTTAAATGTTTGATTGGTCTGGCCAAGGGAGGGAAAGGGGGAGGGGTATGCTTAATGCAGACTGTAAATTAAATTAACAAAACACAAATTATAGTATTATAACAAACCCGATTTTATTTTCGGATTAACGAACCCTATTTTATTTTCGGACTAATGAACCTTCGGAATAACGAACCCGGTTTTTTTCTTCGGATAAACGAACCTTCGGAATAACAAACCCGATTTCGTTTTAGGAATAGCGAACCTTCGGAATAACGAACCCTCGGAATAACGAACCTTCGGAATAACGAACCTTCGGAATAACGGCCTGTAACCGTATTTTTGTCCTTGAAGATAATCTAAAATTGAATCTCAGCAAAGTTTTGTTTAAAATAATATCCGCAGAAATTGAAACTTTCCAAAATAAGACCAAGGCCCCGTTGCAGAAAGAGATACAATCGATTGTAAGTTACAATTAATTGTAAGTCAGATCACTGTGTTCTAAATGTGCAAATTGGATTGGTTGAAACGCATAAATTGTCTGACTTACAATTGTATCTATTGTATCTCTTTCGGCAACAGGGCCCAGGATTTCGTACATAACAATATATTGGTTATATGATTTATTGTTCCTTGATACAGGGGCAATGGTGCAGAGGTTTGTTCATGGCTTCCGTAAGGCACTCCTCCAGCTGAACGTCCTGTTGATGAATGGTAACCTGAACCCATCTCGGGAGCCAGACATCGCGGATAACACGCCTGCCATGGTTGGTATTAGATTGAAAACTCATTTCTACCAGTTCACCACTCTGACTAGCGAGCGGGAAGGCGAAGGGGAAAGACAACTGGAGAAATGTGCCGCCTTCCCAGCTGATTTGATCAAGACTGGATTTGAAATGAATTTCTGAATTATATGCAGACTGGATTTGAAACGAATGAATTGGACATCAAACCAAAAAGACCAATTACAATATACTGTATGTTCTTCTGTTGCTTTTAGTACACATAATATAACACAGTCTTACATATACTCACAAAAACGCACACACACATGTGTGTGTGTTGGCGGAGGCATAAACACACACACACAAGTGAGGACATTCTTATGCATTTGTAAAAGCATATGAACTGATGACCAACATCAGAATATACACTAAAGTGATCACACACACACACACAACAGAGGACGTCATCAGTTTTACCAAAGACGTCATTGATTTTGTACGTGTCATCACTTGAGAGTGTTTTTAGACGTCCATCATCGGTTGATAAGGGTACACCTGTACACACCCACATGTATTTCTATATATCTATGCTATGAAATAAGGATGAAATGATCAATAATCTAGTGTTTGAGGTGAATTAAATGAACATGTGTTGTAATTTACTCCCCGTGGACTGTGTTTTAGAGTGTTAAATCCAATGGTAACCCATCATTTGCCATTATATAAGAAGTTACTGTATTAATTATGTTCATTCATTATACCACATTTGAATTGCATGTATATAACATCTCATCTGTATGTCAGTGCTGGTAGTATGTAGTAAATCCATTTCATTTTGTTTGTTGTGTTCTTAAACTGTAAAAATCAGTCATACATTCGAATAAATTATTTACAAATAGAAAAAGATGACAGTATTTATTCTGAATAGCTATTTACAATTGTCAAGCATCAAAGTATGAACATTAGAATGATATACACATCATTAAGATAATTAACATAACACCCAACGCACGCATAGCTGACTCCAACTGGTTATCAGTCAGGCTGGAGTTCTAATTGACTGACTTCCGACTGGCTTCCGATTTGCAAATTCAGAGACGTGAGACAACGCGAACTGACCCAAACTGACTGAAAACCATTCGAATCCGGTCAAGACAGCTCTGTGTGCGTTTGGCTTACAGTGCAGAAGGCATTTAACTCTTTAACGTGCCAGGGATTTTAATGCTCTAGGGCCATTCTTTGAAAAGTGAAACTTTTTCGGAAAAATTGAAGTTTTATTTTTCTGTAGTTTTGTTCCATTTTTGGAATGATCCATGTGTAAAGTTTCATGAAATACATGATTTGAAGTTTAAAATGAAACTTTTTTACTCATTTGCATAAATTTACATATTTCAATATTTTTCTAATAATCATAATTCAGAAAATAATCAAGATATCAAAAGGATAATTAGCAAGCTCATTCTTCTCACTTTCCTGTACAGGTTGATACCAACCTTTCATTCTTTTCGAAACCCGATATTATAAAATTCCCATTTTTCCATTCATATTGTACATGTCACACACGTGACCACCCCAAAATGTCACACACGTGACCAGACGTTGCCACATAATTAAGTACTATAAAAAACAACGGTTTGATATAATTCTCATTCATTGCTATTGTTGTACTTACAAATGTATAGTACTTCTCTGGTAATAAGATGAACATTATAGCTATTCATATTTTAAAGAATTTTCCAAATGAAATTTAGTTATGAAAAAAGCGCTCCGTGCGAAGTCACACACGTGACCCACGCCATTTGACCTCTGACATTGAGTTACGTAATCCTTATAAAATCTTTTGTGTTAAGTTTGAAAGACTACAACATATTCAAGTCACATATGAAGTAAAAATCATTATAGTCTCATACTTACTGAAATATAAGCATCCCATTTCAAAATTTGTCATGTTTTGGGTCACACACGTGACCAAGAATGGCCCTATGGCATTTGTGTGTAATGTAACTCACAATACGAGCTTGGCACTCAAGGAGTTAATATAAAGAAGATTGATATACATGAATGTGTAACAAACTCCAGTTCCAATAATCAATGCTCAAAATTAACTTTTTTTTGCTGGTGGCCCGGTCGGGCCAGTAAAATTAGTATTTTTCCAAATTTGGTGGCCCGAAACCAAAATCTACTGGCCCGAAAAAAATAAGGAAAAACAAAAGTAAAATGAATACAATAGCCATATTGATAGTTTCAGGGTACTAGGCAATACTTTTTTTATTTTTCATTCCCCTTTGTTTCATTGTAAGATCATTAAGCATGAATTAGGATGAATGTCTGTGTGTCATGTCTTTTTATTCATTGTCTTCATCAAAAAATCACAGCGATTGAATACACACGAGTGACAATTACACTTCCAGTCATAAATAGCCAGAGTCTAGGTGACAAAACAAAAATGGTAGAAAAGGAGAAAATTCAATTTGACCTCAAAATTATGTGCAGTGTTGTCTGAACACCTTAGACAAATTACATATTTGGATTCTTTGTAAACAGTATTGCAGACAAGTGATCGAGACAACTCACAAAACACTGTTCAAACATGATGTTGAATTTACGGGATTCTTACAAAATTTGTTTAACTTGCTGAATGCTACATTTAAAAGCAAGCTCTTGTCATGCACTATACAGGACTAAACATGACTACTGGGTATCTGCAAAAAAAAAAACAAAAAAAAAGAACTTTTTTTTTTTGCTGGCCCAGTCGGGCCACCAAATATTTTTTTTACTGGCCCGACGGCAATTTTTAGTGGCCCCGGGCCATCGGGCCTATGCTAATTTCGAGCATTGCAATAATGAAATACTTTCTGTCTTAAAACACAATTTCACAGGTATTTTGTTTATGATTTGAGGCAATAGTATACTTGCAGAACTGCCAACATTCACATGCCTAATTCAGGGAGGTTTCAAAATAAACTGCCATGATTAAGTTCACCAAGGATTTTGAGGAATAACATATTCCATATAGACCTACACCTCGCAGGATTCGAACACATAACCCTTGCATTGGAGACACACAACAGTAACCAGTAGCATACCTTTTTATTTAAATCGGTAAGACACTGTGCAAGTAGTTCGCTACACAATGCTTGTATTAAAATGGCATATTTTGGGTGCAAAATTGGTGAAAAACATCTTATGCCAACATAAACACAAATCATGTCTTGCATATCCTTACCTCGAGAAAATCATGTGTAACAAGTTTCATTAAAACCGTTATACAACTGTGTTAGTATTTAGCTCCAGAGTGTTTTTGCAACGGATGACCGACCACCCGCCTGTACACCGACTCCCATTTACCCTCTTTCAAAATTTGTTTGGACGGAAAATAAAAACTTATAATCATAGAAAAAGTTCACTCTTCTTTATCATGTGGCATTGCATGAATCTTGTTGTCCATTTTATGTAGCCATGGGTACAGTACGAACTAATTTTGGGGTCATTCTCAGTATTTCTGGACTAGTACATTACTCATCCAAATGTTCAGTATAGAATACTTTATACAAAACATTGAATATAATTTAGCAATGTAATAATAACAACAATTGTCAATTTTTATATAGCGCTTTATCACCGAGGTCCAAAAGCGCTCTGAGCATTATTACCTTCATGAAGGCTTGGCTTTAGCCCAACTGCATTTCAAGGAATAAATTCCTGCCAAGTACCCATTAACTACACCTGGGTTGAGAGAAGTAAATGTGGATAAAGTGCCTTGCTGAAGGACACGAGCTTCGGTCGGGAATCGAACCCACGATCTTCGTATTGGAAGACGAAGGCCCAAACCAATATACCACAACATTCCCTACACTCTCATGCAGTACCTTCATTATTGATCCCAATTATTGTTTTCCCATTGTTCAGATAAAACTTGTTCGTTATTGCCTTTCGTACATAGCCTTGAGTATTGCATAGCTCTCGCTGTATCTGGACTGGTTCAGCTGCGAGGCCTCCTTCCATCTGTAAAAAGAGTTTGAAAGAAAAGGTGGAACAATGCATTTTGAAGTATCAAACTATACATATATATGTGACCGGCTATAGCAAAACCCTGCACTTGTCGGCAATTCATGTTTTGAAGAAATTGGCATTTTAAGTTTACACAATGTGTGTATAAGACATATGTTTGTAAAATTGAAACACTCATATCTTTGCCAATAATTGACCAATTTTTTAGAACAAAGTATCAAATGAAAGCTTGTGATGAGGCCTTTATAATGGTATGACAATCTACATTTTGATTTTTACCGACAAGTGCAGGGTTTTGCTATAGCCGGTCACATATGTAACCATAGCTAGAGCAAACCAAGACAGGTGGTATATTGAGAGCAAGTCTTTGGTCAAGAAAGAGAAGGGCGCTACTTTTTGTACTTCAGAGATAATGTGTAGCATTTTAAAATAATTTTTACATTATTAAATAAAAGTTGGTCCCTCACATTTATTCCAATCTGATATAGTTATGGATATTTCAGCTGTTTCTGAACCGATTTTGATCAAATAAAGTTGATTCTGTCATTCAAATTGTGTGCTTTTTCAATTTTACTCTCAGTTTGTTCATTATTATTTATTGAAGTGCCCTCTATACCAAAACTGAACTATCCCTTTAACCCATGGTTTGAAAAACCAACAGTTTTACGAAGTGCTGCCAATTAGCTCATTACAAGCTATGCGCAATTACTTTTAATGCACGCTTGTACCTTCACCTTAGCCTAGGCTAAATGTTACCTGCTCTGAGATTTCAAGCCATTGAATGTCTTTACATTACTGTTTAATTACATAATTATGAGAAAGGTTTTGATTTGACTCACTTATTCCGGACAACTCTCCATCTCTGTAGGTGGTCACTGAGCAGGATGTCTTTATTAGGAGCATGTGAAGGATCCTGAAATATTCAGAGAATTAGTTTTAATAAAATATCATCATTTCACCAAAGCATCTGTCAGATTCATGCATGCCGCTGTTTTTAAAAGTTAAAACCCGTTCCACTTTCAACTGTTATGAAATATTTCAATTTATCTGAAATGGACACATGTTTTTGTTATGTTCACAATCAAACACATCCATTTTAATGACTTTTCAAAGCTATTGAACAATGTAAAAGTAACTGATCGAAAAAGATGTACATAATGCATGAAATACTGGCATATGGCAGAAGTCTGCCACCTTGCTAAAATAAACAAAACAAACTTGCCATTTCTGTTGAAAGAACTTTGTATTTTTTCTGGAAGCAACTATCTCGGCTACAAATGAAAAATTCACACATCAATTGACAGACAATCAATCACACTGATATATCGCACATTCATCTTAGTCCGGTTTGGGTATTAGCAGAAAAATCATTAGGACTTTCTTAAATAATTTACAACATGATTTATTTTAGGTAGTCTTTCCTCTGGTTGTTGGAAAAGGGACCACACTGTTTAGAAGTCCCTTCTCTCGTATGTTCAATTGTTATGTTTCAGGGATTTTAATTTGCATTGGACTGAGAATGGTATATCTAGGAGTTGGGGGCTATGGATGTTTACCATAACAAATCAAACCCTCTCCAATTGGACTAATCAGTAAATTGTGTAAAAGCATGGGTGTGGGGAACATTTTTCTCAGGGGGGGGCGGGGGGCTGAGGTATTTTGCTGAATAATTTTCCTTCCCGACTTTTCACCTGACAAGCCTGATGGCTTAGTCCAAAAACAACATGATTTTGCCCGAAAAATAACATGACACTGCCCGAATGTAACCTGATTTTGCCCGAATATGACATGGTTTTGCTCGAATATGATCTGGGTTTGCCCGAATATAGCATAGTTTTGTCCGAATATGACCGGTTTCCCAAAACTCCAGCCACCCCGCCTCCTACCCCTATGTGTAAAAGTCACTTACAGCATGAATGTCCAGTCTTTCCTCTGGTTGTGGGACAGGAGATGGTACTCTCGGGTCTCTGGAGAGCTCATCTATCATCTCATCCATCGTCTTGCTTGGGGACGGAAGTCTGTACACAGACCCATTCTCCGACTGAATGAAAAGAGAAGAAACAAGAGGGAAAACATTATTATGAATTACATACAGTCAAACCTGTCTGAGTAGTCACCAGTCTATAGCAGCCAACCTGCCTATAGGGGCCAATAAAAAAGATGCCTGCAGAGAAATACAATGTTATGATTATATTAAATATGTCTATAGAGGTCAGCAGTCTTGTCAAGTGTCGTCACTTTTCTTGTTTCCTAAATGTGGTCACTATACACAGGTTTACCTGTATATGACAAACATGATACACACTTGACTCTACTCTTCAATCACAAAAAAAAATGAAGCTACATGAACTTGGAGGAGTGAATTGAAAGTCATAACTCACAGTACTAAACAACCAGCCACTTTCCACCAAATATCACTCAAAATGCTCTAAGTGAACCATACAGCTAGGCTTTATGTGAAAGTGCGACTTTGGCATAAATTAATATGAATTTCCCCCACCTCTTAAATAGTAACATGTAAACATGTACATGGATAACTACACATAACACACGTGATTGAATAAATAAAACCCAACTAACAAAACATTAACAACAAAAATTATCTGAATGTGCAAAGAGAAAATCAATCTCAATTGAAAACGTAGAATACAATCATTCTTACAGTATCCAGATCTGAGATTGGTTCTGGGGAAGGCGTTTCTTCTCTCCAACTAACAAAACATTAAAATAAAACATCATCTAAAAAAATGATTAAATCTATGTTAAAATCATGAATTCACAAGCTTGAATACAAGCATTCTTACAGTATCCAGATCCGAGATTGGTTCTGGGGAAGGCGTTTCTTCTCTCCTCGGTATCTTCTCTGTGGGTGCATTAGTCATCCAAGCTCTGCAGACTGGGTACAGGGGCGAGTGCTGCCGAAACTTGGCCAGGTCAACACTCCGGTCAAACAGCTTCATCACGTACGAGTCTGCAGCAAAATAGTACAGTGGGACATTGTTATAAAGAGGAACAGGGTTCTACTTTAACCTGTTCAGGACTGGTCCAGAAAATACTCAGGCTGGGGTCTATGGAGATTACATGTTATAGCAAAATCAATCAGTCCTGATCGGGTTAAGCTTGTCTAATACAGGAGGCCAAAATGACACAAGTATCCGATACTCTCTCGCCATATACTTGTATGCTGTAAATCCCCATTAATTGGAGGCAAATATAAACAATTCTAATACTAATAGCCAATTGAAATTTCTTTTGACCATTGGCACTCATGCCACCAATACAGGCAAGCGGATGCTGTATAACATTAACATAGTTTAGTGCCATATTTGAATGCAGGCTTTGAATGGCAGACTTTCCCCTTCAATCAATATTACATTGTATATCTACCTCCATTACAAAGTGAGTAATTTCACAGGATCGAGTCCTGCATAGCAATTTATGTGTCTGCCTCCTTATTTTCATTAGAAGACAAATATGAAGTTCAGTATAGATACAGTGGAACCTTGTTATAAATAACTCTGAACAAAATCATCTTATTACAAGCTATTTTTGCTGGTCGCATGTCATTTATTCTTTTCTTTTTTTAAACACTGATATTACAGTATGACCTCATTATAATGAGGTTCAAATAAATTGATTAATGCTTTGAAAGTCAGAACAATGGCTTCCAAACATTCTATATTTTATAAAGGTCCTATAATTTGGAATGACCTCACTTTAGAAATACGCAAAAGTCCAACTCTCAATACTTTTAAACGAAAACTCAAAATAACTTTGTTAGAGAATTTATAGAAATGCAATGGTTAGGGCATGTATGTGTGTTTGCGTTGGTATGTACTTGAGTGTGTGAATTTGTACGAAGAGGAAATATGCTGTATCTGTATGTAATATATTATTTGATTTTAAAGTGTCTGATGGTTAAATTGAAAAACACTTCCACTCGCACTACAATATGTACTTTCTCAATAGGGGTCAACACCAAATAAGGCTTCTGCACTTCTAAAGTTGGCCTCACATTCTCAATTGATTTAATTTGCTATTTAATTTTGTTTTACATTTACTTTGTATAATTTATTGTAATAGTTGATGTAATGGTATCTTTTGATGTTTTTTTATGAAGAATGTGAATAAACTGAAAATATGAAATGAAATGAAAGTTCAAAGTGTATTTGGTAAGTCCTTACTCTGCACCCCGAGCCCATCATCCACATGCTCCACATCTGATCCGAGGAAGTCCCTTTTCCTCCTCTTCCTGGATTTGGAAGGGGACTTCTTGGTCGGTGTAGATTCAAGCTCTCTGATGTCATCATCAAATGACCTGCATTACACAAGTAAGTAAGTAATACACAATTACACATAACAGAAAAGAAAAGAAACAAAACATGGGGCACATGTGTGAGTGAGGGGATAGGAAGATATTCCTTTATCTTTAATTAGCTTGAGTTTACTCAAAAATGGGATAATTTCTCTGGGATCATTTATGATTTGGATTTCATATTACAGGGATCCATTAACTTTATATTTTTTCTCAAGAGTAATATTTGAGACTTCAATCTTATACCAATTTTATTGTAAGATTCTTGAGCATGATATGTGAGATTTGTATAGAAAATGAATAATGTTACCTAGTGAAAAAAGGGTAAATTGATGTCTGATTTTATTCCGATCTTTCGCATGAAGTATCCAAATTCGGATACTATGGAGGATTTAAGTCTCCTAATTCGGATACTCTCGACAACGGTCGAAAGCATCTATAGATGCTTCAAATCAAATCTTCAATGTTTCCATAGTAAAGGAGACACTTACAAAATAAAAACCCATTTCAATCTTCTGTTACCATAAGCCAAACAACAAAGTACAAGAGACGTGTGAAAGCTCCAAGCGATTTTGGTTTAATTTTACAAAGTTAATGGATCACTTTAAAGAAATCAGACATTTACATTCTAATCTAAAGACAACTAAAAATTATTCCCAGGTGTCACAACTTTCAATGTAACACACTGTCAGGAAAAAGAATTATACAAACAAAAAACCATCAAAAGTTTAGCATGAACATGCAGTAAATGTGTAGTTACGTCAATGCAGGAATTACTTTTTAATTTTAGGGGGCTACTTTTCCAATCTGATGGATATCCAGAAATTGTTCACATAATACCCTATGGTATGTGTGCCCTAACATCTTACATTGTTAGATTAGGCCTAAGAAGGTGAAAATGGCTCAAATTCTAAAAAGCAGGGGCTGTATTCTGAAAACGATTTTAAGCTAAAATATTTTAAGCGATAACGGTATTCTGAAACTGTATTTAAGGAATAGCGATATGCTAAAATATATTTCAGTGATGTAGATATGATGTAGATACCATAAATTTTAACTTTAAAATCGTTGTCAGAATACACCCCAGGTTTTAATTTAACCCTGGAAAACTGTGTCTATTCACATTATTTCTTTAGTCCATGGACTATATCAACCTACCAATGGACTAAATTTGATATTACCAACAAATTGTTCAAACATTTAGCCATGGGCCTAGGCCTGGGTTAGATTTAACTCACTGATTAGAAGTTGGGCCTACGACTAAACATTACACGAGAGAACCATTTCACTACTAACCTGTCTAGATCTGCTTCTTCCTTGATGGCAATATCATCATCAAGAGGTAGGCTGGCAAATCAAAAATAAAATGAAAATGGGTTATATAAATAACTTGGAGTAAAACATGTAAAAGGACATTTCACTCCAAATAGCCTTGGGTCTGATAATGCTCTCTTTTATAACAATTATTATCTATTACAATTATGTCTCCTTTTTTTTCTCACTTGCTAGAATTGTGGTATGAACCTTTTTCTTAGAGGAAAGTTTCTACTTTCAATCATTTAATTCCATTTCATGATTTCATCCACATTCCTCATAGTAAACATACATGTGAAGACATACTATCCTAAAAATATGCACTGTATACATTTTATTATCAACGTCATGTCATTGATATAATCTCCTTCACAAAAATAGGAAGTTTATGGTATCAAAGAAAAACATGAATTAGAGAAAGGATATTTAAGGGGAAACAACACCCCAATCATTCTAACAAGTTCAAAAAATATGTTTCTCTAGAGACAAATTATATAATTGAAAAGCACATCACCATACTAAAGAATGTGTTCATGGGTCTGCAGAAGAAGACTATCTATTGCATAGGACTTATGCATCTTCTGTGGTTCTATTGTCTCCATAATACATGTATTGGTGCACTCGCAGACGCTTGGCACATATGGAACCATGCGGCCCTGTTGGTTCCGTACGTGTTGGTGACTAATTGCATTGTTTATGAATTACATAACTTTTTGCAAAGTGTTGGACATCACACACGCAGTACCCCGGGGTACCAATCCCGCGTTGTGTAGCGCCATCTTGTGTCCACTCGAAGTACAACCGTATTGCGTTGTGCATGCAGTGCAGCGCGCTATTGTATTCACGCTATACCCACAGTACAGCCCTAAAAATTAAATAAATAATTCAACAAAATGGCAGATTTTCGTCTGGTACCCCAGGGTACCGTTTATGTCATCTCAATATCAAACAACGATACCAAAAACTGTGTTGTTATTTGCGTGGTTGTCCCCTTTAAAAAAAAAAAGACTGTTACTGTACCTTTCATCTGCTCGTTCAACAAGATTTTGAAGAACTCCCTCTAGCTTCACTCGGGCATCTGTAACTTCAGTGGTTTCTTGCTTGATTTTGATTGGAGTTGACATCATGTAAATCCTGTCCGAAGTCAATCAGGTGTAACAACTGTCCTTTCATGCGGCACTACTGTGCTCTAATCCTGGAACCTGGAGCGAATAGTGATAAAAACATTTTCCTGAAAGAATCAGCTGCATTTCACATTATATTAATCTTTATCAAGAAGACAGGTTAATCATTCAAGATTCATGGTGGACATAAAGATTCAGCGCTAATGCAGTTTCGTACCCCTTTTTTATTCAAACTTGTATCACTCGTATTAACTCAACAAAATTGGTTTGTATCACTCACTGGCCCACTGCACTTTTTCTCTATCCCTCGATAGTCTGTTGAGTGTTGTAATAACTAATATTTCTGTCAAAATTTAAGCCATTTTCGACGACTTTAAAAGTTTAATTGATGGTTTTGGAATTGGATGCGACGCGACGCAATAAAATGCACATCACTGTCACTAAATTGTTCAATATCAGCGATATTGGGTGCATTGCCATTGGCGCGCCGATGTCGCAGCATGTATAATACAAAATAGCCTGATGCCGATGGCGATAGTTTCCAATCTGCCTCACAGCTCACAGACTAGATCGACAAATCTATCGCTTTCATGGCCTTTTTGACATTATTATTGTTATTTTCACTGTCGGCATTCTAGCGATAGACGCGACCGATACGCGGTGCCTTAAGAGGCAAGAACACCGTAAGTCCGCAGTAAAAGTTACTTACGGAATAACATTTTTGTTGGGACATAAAACACCACATTCTCACACTTTGAGCGACATTTGTAGCCCTATCAATACATTTAGGGCTGATATAATACTTTAACTCACCGATATCGTGTGTCGCTATACATGTCATTCTATAATTACGGCGAATTGTGAGATTTTCCACAATTTTCCATGCCTCTTCTTCGGTCTTTCGCGGTACTTTTTGTTCAAACTGCAAAAAAAAAAAATATAACGTGCATCCGTATGCGCGAACACTTTTTCAGAAACTTAGGCAGCTAGGTACGGTACAGCGCGCGCGCCGCAAAGCTGCTATACAGAACTTGGGCGCGCCAAGTTATAGCAGCTTTGCGGCGCGCGCGCTGTACCGTACCTAGCTGCCTAAGTTTCTGAAAAAGTGTTCGCGCATACGGATGCACGTTATATTTTTTTTTTTTGCAGTTTGAACAAAAAGTACCGCGAAAGACCGAAGAAGAGGCATGGAAAATTGTGGAAAATCTCACAATTCGCCGTAATTATAGAATGACATGTATAGCGACACACGATATCGGTGAGTTAAAGTATTATATCAGCCCTAAATGTATTGATAGGGCTACAAATGTCGCTCAAAGTGTGAGAATGTGGTGTTTTATGTCCCAACAAAAATGTTATTCCGTAAGTAACTTTTACTGCGGACTTACGGTGTTCTTGCCTCTTAAGGCACCGCGTATCGGTCGCGTCTATCGCTAGAATGCCGACAGTGAAAATAACAATAATAATGTCAAAAAGGCCATGAAAGCGATAGATTTGTCGATCTACTCACAGACCTGAACCTTCCATCGATCCCTCCACCACCGGTCCCGCGGCGCCATCCCCATTACATGTGGGTACCTATACAGGTACCCACATCCCCACCTACATCAAAACGTAAGGTAGGGTTTCTCCCCGTTCATTCATTCCACTTATGACATGACATTTGTAATCTATAAGGTGAAATTAAATCATTGAAAGATGTGTTGTTGATACTTACCCACTTTTCTTGCTATGAATCAGCCAATATTTCACGTTCATTTGCCATGCAGTCGCGTCGAGCGCTGATCATCGCACACGCTTGCGACGGAAGTACCGTGAAAAGTGTGTTGCTGAAATGACCTTTCGTTAGGTAGTCTTCGTCCAGCCATGAATTGATACGTTGTAAATTACTTACGCACATTATTGTATGCCTGTCAAATCGGAAATAAAGTGTGTGCCACTGAGTGCGCTTGAGATGAAACTACCGTATTTTGCTTGCGAATTGTTGTTTTTCAAACTTTTAAAGAATATGGATTTAAAAATTGTAACGACTGATTTTTGAATAGAATTAAATAAAATACGATGGAATATATTTATTTTTTATGAAAAAACGTACATACATTAAATTAAATTATACATTTAGTGGGGGCTCTTAGGTCAATATATGAGGCCAAGTGTGCACTTCTGGACAAAAGCATGAATTTTGGCACACAGATAGTTTAGACCTTCCTCTTCAAGAAATTTGATGGAAGCAATTTTGCACGGCCCATTCTTGGCCGCCATCTTGAATTTCAAAATGGCCGCCATCTGGCACCTGTTTTCATCAATATCTCAGTAACTAAAACAGCTAGAGAGTTATTTTCAGTGGCTACACCCACATAATGGGGGCCAACGAATCACCTGAATCGAATGTCAAGACCTAAAATGGCAGCCATCTTGAATTTCAAAATGGCCGCCATCTGGCACCTGTTTTCATCAATATCTCAGCAATTATAGCAGCTAGAGAGTTATTTTCAGTGGCTATACCCACATAATGGGGGCCAACAAATCACCTGAATCGAATATCAAGACTTCAAATGGCAGCCATCTTGAAATGGGAAGCGTATATTTAACTCCATCTCAGAAACTAAAGCAATGAAGGAGTTCATATCAAGTGATATGCCTTTCTGGTTGTGGTCAACTTGTAAGTTGTAACAATCTACCAATATATGGTTGGATGCAATTATGCACTTCCCATTTATCTCCTTTATCTCAGAAACTAAAACAGCTAAAGCATTCATTTTAGCGGCTATACCCACTTATTTGGGTCCAACGAATCACCTGAATCCACCTCAAAGGCGTCAAATGGCAGCAATCTTGAATTTCAAGATGGCAGCCATGGGGATTAGCATATTTAACTCTTTATTATATCAGAAACTAAAAACAGAACAAATTTGTTTCCAGTTGCTATGCCTTTTTGCTAGGGCCAACAACTTGTCTGTCTTTGAAAGAAACATGAGGTTGAAAGCCAATATTGGGCCATCTTGAAGTTCTGCAAGACTAAAAAACAACAGAGTACATTACTGTGGGTATGCAGTCTGGTGTTCGCAATAAAAAACATGGAGTACATTTGAAAGACCTAATTCAGATGCGCCTACAGTGGTTGGAAGCAATTTTCGCCTTCATCTTCAATTTCAAAATGGTCACCACCTGAAATATTTTTCGCTTCAAAATTGTGACATTCCCATATATTTTGTAAATATAGCACACTCAGTTCCTATATTTAAGCAAGGGGTTCATATTTCAGAAACAATAACATCTGGATAATAATGTCAGAGGTTATGACGTCATTGTTGGCGTCATTTAATGACCTAGATCGACTTTATAGATGTATTCAAATGACAGTCATCATAAATTTCAAGATGGCCACCCTAGTAACTGTATTCAGCTCTAGCTCTGTATTACTGATCACACTGCAACACAGTTAATTTGAGTGGTTATACTTAATGTTGATGTCACTAAATTACCTGGATTGCTTTTAAAATATCAGGTGGTAGCCATCTTGTGAATCATTGTATTGATTTAATTCTTGCTTCGGTGTTCCACGAATATGGTTTTTTGAGAGGCAGCTCCGTATCTCCTTTATGTGATTCCTTGCAAACATCCTTTTGTAGTTTGTCCGTGCTAAGGAATCATATACACCCCCATTCATGCTCATTTCCCAGTCGTATCGTTATGATGATAAGATGTGGTGTAATGTTCTTGACGGCTTGTTCTTGATGCCAAATTCCTTCATAGAGCTTTTAAGGCACCCTTGATATGGATTAGAACGATATGTCCTTTTAAGTGTGGGTTTATCTAGTCGGCTTTGGCCCATTTTAAAAGCCCAATTAGATTAGACACAAGTGGAGAGAGTCAAGGGATTGATATGGATCGGAATGAACAATGTATGGATCACTCCTAATGTTCACAGGGGTGACTGGAGGTGAAATATTATATAAACCAACTGTGTGACTTTCTCTCCGATAAATCTTCCAAGCAACCACAATTAAGTGCCCACATGCCCTCCTTCTCCTCGATAGGTAATGCTAAGTCCGGATAAATGGAGTTCAAGTGATTGATTAACTCCTGCGCGAATTATTTCTTGAATTTGGTGTTGAGTGTCATGCCGCTATAGGAATCTGCTTCCAGGAGTTGGACAATATAACTCAGACATGCTGGTCCTATATATACTCTAGATAATTGTATCCTGAAGTGTTGTTTTGTCTATGGGAACTAAAGTAGGTAATGTACGTAAAGTCGCGTCATAATGATTGAAGCTCTCGTCTTCCACGTGTCCACTCTCGATAGTTTCTATACGCCTTATCGAGAGTTGGCTATGTGGTGACATGTATGTTACACAAGAGGAGATATAATAGGATAGGTTTGGACCAGTTTGTCTGTGAGCCAGGTTTCTAACCCCTGAAAGAACATGTACACATACAGGGTCCACATACATTGGCTACAAGGGATCTTTTACCAGCAAAAGCAATAATATTCCCTCTCACTCCCATCCTATGAAATTTGTAAATGAAACACTTGAAAAAATAGACATTGACAATGAAACCATAAATTTGGTGGTATTGTTACATGGATGACACTCATTCCAAACTCAAGAAACAATATGTGCAGGAGTACACTTTTAGTTTCCTAACGAAGGGAAGGATAAGTCGTTAGTGTTCCCTGACACTTGTATATAGTCATGATAGTGATCGAACTTGATGGTAACCTGAACGTCGAGATTTATCGGAAAGCAACTCACACTGTCCAATGTCTCATTTCACCTTTAATTACCTATTTGAACAAACATTATGAGTGACTGTTACTTTGTTCCATTATTGTAATCACCAATCCCTTGGCAGTCAAGATGATAACATATAACTATTCTCTTTTATGTTTGTTGCAACTATATTTGGGATTACAAAGCTATAGAAGCTATCACCACACTGAGAGGAACACGCAATGCTCAACATGACACTCATCTGCACTGATATTAGGAGTCTCAGATGCAATCAACTGAATTTCAATTTAATCCGGCATTAGGGTGTATCTAAAGCCAACAAGAACAAAACACCAAATCTTAGTATCGCCTAAAGACAACATCAAAAATAATTGTGGGGCGTAGTACATACATTGTAATTCCATGCCAAGGGTGGACTACTAGCCATTTGGCTGCAAGAATCAAACAACAGTCCTATGCAATGAATCATAAGTGAAAGAAACGTAGCAATCTCCCAAGACCAGCTATTTGGAACACCGACGCCCAATTCGTACATCTGGAGTGTCTCAAAACAGGCCACATTGAGTCTCCCGACCGTCAGATCGGACTGGCAAAAGATCTACATTTCAGAAATGTCGCACAATACAAAAAGGGTGAAGAAAGATATCTGCATGTATACATCATGGCATTTCAACACACACTGAACAGAGACACTGAACCGAAACAAACTACCTGATGACGTCTACCATCAGAAAATTGATCGTTTTTGTAAGAAAGATCAACAGAAAGGTCAACAAAATGTTCAAACTTTTTCCATTTAGTTAGTTTTCATTAATGGGGACTGAAACATTTGCAAAAATGCTCGAATGAATGTTACTGCTTTTCAAAAGGTAGGTTACTACACTCATTGATTCTCTTTTGAACTACCTCCTACCCGATAACTTTGTTTAATGAATCGAATGGTCAAGTATATTTCTACTTTGTTCAAATTATCTTTATATCATTATATATCAGCAACATTGCTCAATTGCTTCCAACCTAAGATGAGCATACCCATCGAAATGCACTTACTAATTTTATTCTGAGATACATAATTGAATAGGCTACCCGTGGCAGCCATCTTGAAATTCAAGATGGCTACTATTTGAACCTTATCAAGATGATCCAGGTGATTCGTTGACCCAGAAACTGTGAGTGTACCCGGCTGAAATAAACTCTCCAGCTGTTTTAGTTTTTTAAATATTGGAGAAAATAGGGTTTCAGATGGCAGCCATTTTGAAATTCATGATGGCGGTTAAAATGGGAAGTGAATAATTGCTTCCATCCATCTATTGTTAAATTGAAACAGATAGGCATATCAGTTGAAATGAACTCCGTAATTGCTTTAGTTAAATATAGGCCTCCCATGGCGGCCATCTTGAAATTCAAGATGGCTATCATGTGAAGTCTTGACATTCGATTCAGGTGATTCGTTGGCGCCCATTATGTGGGTATAGCCACTGAAATTAACTCTCTAGCTGTTTTAGTTGCTGAGATATTGATGAAAACAGGTGCCAGATGGCGGCCATTTTGAAATTAAAGATGGCTGCCATTTTAAGACTTGATATTCGATTCAGGTGATTCGTTGGCCCCCATTATGTGGGTATAGCCACTGAAAATAACTCTCTAGCTGTTTTAGTTGCTGAGATATTGATGAAAACAGGTGCCAGATGGCGGCCATTTTGAAATTCAAGATGGCGGCCAAGAATGGCCCGTGCAAAATTGCTTCCATCAAATTTCTTGAAGAGGAAGGTTTAAACTATCTGTGTGCCAAAATTCATGCTTTTGTCCAGAAGTGCACACCCCATGACCTAAGAGCCCCCACTAATTTTTACTTTGCAGTTTTAACAGTTGATGATGAGCCTTGCTTCCGACCAAAACAAGTTCGTATGATTGATGACGTAATACAATTTGCGCTAGCTACACGGTGAACGCCATTATTACGTGTGCGGTGATGCTGGATTGACGTGCAGTTCAGGACCAACGAACAAAATTGTAGCCCATTTCAATTTAGCTAGGCCGCAACGTGACGCCTCCAAATGGAGGATTGTAAACCTGTCATCTAGCACGATCTGCAAAGTTAGGTGAGAAAATAAAAAAAACACACAGTGATTAATTTAACGTCATATACAGTCCTACAAAAAAAACGGGGGTTAGTGAAGTCACTACTGCTATACGGCAGTGTGACTTTTGGGCATACTTGGGCTAACTGTGATCAGCGCCGTCCTGTTTTAGGACGGCGTCTGTGAAGACGAAACGTTAAACAAATTTGTAGGAAATTTGCCGACGGGTGTTTCAAGAACTTTCCATCTATTATTATTTATTTTTTTTTAGTTCTAGACATTAATTAAACAATTCAAACCTAACCTTGCTTGCTATTTAAATTGTTTGCAAAAGAATGAAAACTTAGCTCAAATTGATGATGATGATGATGATGACTATTATTTCCTTCGTCTTTGTTCGCTGCAGCAATGTCAGGTGACCGAAAACTCGTCGGCAATGCATAGCGCATGCGCGGGGGCGATCGGTTGATCGGGGGGTACTATACTGGGGTGCATTACATTGCCGACAAGTTTTTGATCACCTGATATTGCTTGCAGCGAACAAATTCGGATACCATTTTCGTCACTTCTGTAATCTTGCCAGTTTTATAGTAAATTTCAGGATAAATCAAACGAATGGAGCATCAGACGTTTTGCAATTTGGGATCATTGATGTCCATGCATAACATAATTCGTAAGTATGAACCGAGATATGTTATTTAAAGTATGATATATATATTTTTTTTATAAGTGGTGTTTGCCGTTAAAGCCTATCAAGTGTTACCATCACGGTATACACACCTCAGTATGCCAGGCGCCGTAACTACGTACGGCGCCTGGTTAGGTTAACTTGGGCATACTTGGCCATACAGTTTCCCATTCGCTAGTGTACATCGCAACGCAGGCGTGCGCGGCGCGGCCTGCCGGCCGGCCGGGCGAGTCATACACACAGTCGCAGCTAGTCACAATCAGAAAATGCTACAAAGTCAAAGTCATGGGTACTCGTACGATTTCGGCTCTCGCAAACAAGTCAAGTGAATAACAATCAAATCCTTTACCCTCACAAATTACTCACCTATAGTCTATTGAAAGTAGCAAAACTTAACTCAATAAAATATGCTTTCCTGGGGTTGGGATGGGAGCTTCAATTTCTAGTCTATCATCACGATAGGTTCGAAAATGACGCCATTTTCCGACTCGCTCATCAATCGCTGTTGTTCTTGTTCTTGTTTATTTATACACGTCACACGCACCGCGCGCCGCGCGCTCGTCAAATTTGCAAAGGCAGCTAGCGTATAGCTCAGCTAGCTCAGCTGGGCCGGGCCTGGGCTGGGGTGGGGGGGGGGGGGGGGGGGGGGGGAGGCGGAGGGGAGCGCTGAGGTCTTTTGTGGGAAGTTTCAAATGTTCACCTGACAAGCAAAATGACATGGTTAAAATGTAATTAATCCAAAATGAACACGATTTTGCCCGTTTTCAAACTCCAGGGTCGGGGGCCGCAGCCCCAGCCCCCAGTCCGGCCCCCTCTCCGCCTCCTACGCCTCTATTTGTACAGTTTCTGCAAGTCAAATCATATTTCTGTTAGGTTTGAGCGCGTGCTTTAATCTGTGTACTTGAAAAGGGGGCATTTTGTGTTCTCGAAAATGCAACAAAACAATGGGTAATTTTGTATGTCAATTCTTTCTTACCCATTTTTGACGGGGGTACAATTTGCTGAAAATTTACTGTGAAATGCCCGCCAAATAGGGGAGTGCAGTTTCGCCTATACAAGTGCTGCAGTGTGGTCGGACTGATTGGGGGGTGGGGGGGGGGGGGGGGTGGGGGGCACACCTGTGGTAGTTCTGTTTGTTTTGTTCAAAAAATGTCCCCTTCTGTTTTCTAGTTTTTTGTCCAACTTATTGGGGGGGGGGGGGTGCACGTGCCCCCCGTGCCCCCCGTGGCCCCCCCCCCCCCCCCCCCCCGTCGCTACGCCCACTGAAGTGCTGTATGTTGGTCAAGCTGCTATAATATACTTAGCCTAATAGTATGTAATGACCATTTTTGGGGGCGGCTTTTTTTCTTCAGGTACAACCGTCTTTTCGAATGACCATGCATCAATTAGGATGCCCTCGGAGGTTTGTCAAGATCATGCAAAATTAGTAATTTTCCAATTAAAATTATATGATTAATTGGTTTCAGTGCCCTCAAATTGTTACGTCCACTTTTATAAAAATTACATGACTTTTAGATTTTGGCCGATAGCTGGGGGGGGGGGGGGGGGGGGGGAGAGGGGGCACGACGGTGAGTGGGGGCACCAACAATTTGTCACGGGGTATATATAGCACAGCTGCCTGCCCCCAGGTCCGCCCCCACCCCCGCCCATAGCTATCCGCTCAGGGACTGCTCTGATGCTTTTTAATTCTGTCGCTAAAGCTGAGAATTTATTTGCTATACCCACATTGTGTCTTTGGCTTTCCCGTATATATTCAGTAATTGACATTATTTTGTCGTTTTCATCTCAATTGTATTCAGGGAATCAGGGGTATTAGCAAGTGGTCCCTTTGATTAAAATGAGAGATATAACATGCAACACTGAATTCTGTTAATTTGTTCCTGTCTTTTTAATAAATAGCATGAATTTTCGAAGAGCGATTTACTTTGCAGAACTGAAATACTGAATTTATTCCGCTGTAGGCTAGACAGAGTATTGGTGCCATTTTATATTAAGAAAACAAAATATAGGCCTACGGTAGGCTATGTAGGCCTATTAAGGCTGGCGCCGAACCCCCGACCCTCACCCCCCCCCCCCCCAAAAAAAAATACACTCCCTCCCCACACACACACACACGCACACACACGCACACACACTGACACACACACACACACGCACACGCACACGCACACGCACACGCACACGCACACGCACGACGCACGACGCACACGCACACGCACTACGCACGACCACACACACACACACACACACACACACACACACATACACATACGAACGAAACAAAACAAACAAGCACACTATGGATGTGAAATATCAATGACACACATCGTACTCACAGTCACACACAAAAAAAGACACAAAAACAAAAATCACTTGGTTGG
>JBAMJV010005324.1:0-42204 GCA_037951105.1 Echinarachnius parma | reverse complement strand
GAACCATTTATAGACCACCAACTAGCGATGTAGATACGTTTATAAATCAAATAGATTCCGTTTTGAATAAGATATCGCAGGAAAATAAACACATATATTTAATGGGTGACTATAATTTAGACTTAATTAATAAAACAAACAATAATATACTGAAATTTTATAATACTATGCTATCATATTCTTGTTATCCCATATTTCCAAACCTACTAGAATTTATAGTGCAACAATAAGTGAAACATTAATTGATAATATATTCTCAAATGTCATACATGCAGAACAATTAAATGGTATTCTGTACTCAGACATATCAGATCATCTTCCCATTTTTGTTATATTTTATAATGTCATTAGTGAGAAAATAACTAGGAAAAATAGTTTTATTAAAAAGAGGAAAGAAACACAACAAACTATTGATTCTTTAATTTTTGATTTGTCCAAAGAACAAGAGATATTCTCTGTTGAAGATGCTAATTTGTCATATCAAAACTTTTTGCACAAACTCTCTTTTTATATGGATAAGAATATGCCATTTATTAAAAAAAAGGGATAATATAATTATAAAACAGCCATGGATTACTCAGGGATTAATGCAATCAATTTTAACTCGCAATCGTTTGTATAAAATATCATTGCGTAAACCAACTACTCAGAATAAAGATAGATATAAGCATTATAGAAATAGATTAACGACTTTAATTCGTGTATCACGTAAACGGTATTATTCAAATAAAATAGAATCTAATCAAGGGAATGTAAAGGTATTATGGCAAACTATTAATGATCTCTTAAAAAGTAAAAAGAAAGTATGCTCTGATGTAATAGTTGAAAATGGTAATGAAATCACGGACTCGCATTCAATTGCTACTGCTTTTAATAATTTATTTGTTAATATAGGTCCACGTTTAGCCTCAACAATACACTCAAATGATAACTTCAAGGATTATTTATTTCATGGCAATGAAAATTCATTATTTTTTATTCCAGTTAATGAAAATGAAATATTAGATATAGTTCGATCTTTTAAGATAAGTGTGTATTTATTTAAAAAGATTATTCATTGTTTGGCCTCTCCCCTAGTTCATATTTGTAATTTATCACTTTCTACAGGAATTTTCCCGGACTCTTTAAAGATAGCCAAAGTGATTCCTATTTATAAAAAAGATCATTCAACACAAATAAAAAATTATCGCGCTATCTCGCTTTTGCCGGTCATTTCTAAGATTTTAGAAAAGATTGTTTATAAACGACTTTATTCTTTTTTACAAGAAAATAATACTCTTATTTGTAATCAGTTTAGAATTCGAAAAGGGTTTTCTACTGATTATGCTTTGATACAATCTTGTGATAAAATAATTCAAACACTTAATAATAAGGAATATATAATTGGGGTATTTATGGATTTGTCAAAAGCGTTTGATACCATGAATCATGACATTTTGTTACAAAAACTTACTCATTATGGTATACGAGGCACAGCCTTAAAATGGTTTAAGAACTATTTAGATAATCGAAAGCAATTCGTTTCATTTCAGTCTGTAGGTTCCCCTAACTTAAATGTGTTATGTGGTGTTCCACAAGGATCAATTTTAGGCCCCCTTCTTTTTCTTATTTATATTTATGACATAGTAAAATCATCACAACTTTTGACTTATGTACTTTTCGCAGATGACACTAATATATTTTATTCTCATAAATGTTTGAATACTCTTATTTATAATCTCAATAATGAATTAGTTAAAGTCTCAACATGGTTCAAATGCAATAAACTGTCCCTTAATTTAGATAAAACATGTTTTATACATTTTTGTGCTTCCCAAACACACTTTGATCAGGTTATAAATATTGTTATTGATGATAGTTCTATAGTTGAAAGGAAATCGACTAAATTCTTAGGTATAACCTTGGATTCAAAGCTTACTTGGAATGATCATGTAAATATTATTACAACATCAATTTCAAGGGCAGTTGGTGTTATTGGTCAAATTAGGGAGCTTGTACCCGAGAAAACACTTTTTACATTATATAATGCATTAGTGTTGCCTTATTTTACATACTGCAATGTTGTTTGGGGGAATTGTAGTATAACCAAGATTAATATGATTTTTCTCTTGCAAAAAAGAGCACTCAGGATTTGTACTCATTCTAATTACTTAGCTCATACAAATCCGTTATTTTATAGATTAAACATTCTAAAAGTAAGTGATTTGCATTCATATCAAACAGCAATTTGTATGTTTAAATACACACAAAATTCACTTCCTCTTTTTAATGATGTATTTATTCCTAATTCCCATGTTCACTCATACCCAACGCGTAATTGTACTGATTTTCACTTACACAATCCTAAAACTCTGTTAGCGCATAAGTCCATACGATATCATGGTCCAGACATTTGGAATGCACTCTCTGGACATATTAAACAATGTACATCTCTCTATTCATTTAAAGCTACACTAAAAAAACACATTATTTCACAATACAATGTATAAAGATAAAAATCAAAATGTTCTTTGTAAAATTTTAGAAACTAAATTAAATTTTGGGTCTGACGTTATATAGTAATGATGATGATCCAACATTTTGGCGCATGAGGACACTGGCACTTGCAAATACACGCACCACTCGCACACTTGTTTTTGTTTAATTTCTCTCTTATCTCTGTTATGAACGTATAATTATTAGCCTTATAAAGATGAGATTCATATGCTAATTCTATAATTATTTATATTGAATCCAACTGTCTATATTCATATTTAATTGAAATATATATCATTTGAGTATCATGGCCCGCCTCTTTGTGTTACTTAGCCAATATTTCACAACTCGTTGTATTTTTAGCTCGGTTGACCGTCTGCTCAAGCTTTTGCTTATAACGGCGACCTTCTGCTTTCATTCTTTATACATACAATGGCCCAACGTATATCTCTTACTCATGTATAAGTTTTGTTCTCTATTTTGTATATTGTTTGCATACCTTATATTATTATCCATATTTGTTGTAACTGATTTGTTTGATTGCAGAAAATAAAGTCTTTGAAAAAAAAAAAAAAAAAAAAAAAAACAGGATATAGGACATGTCCTAAGTCCTGTTTTCAGAATACAAATATAGTTACGACTCGTAACTTAGGACAAAATCCATGACTTAGGACAAGTCTTATCTTTTCGGAATGCCCCCCCCCCCCCCCAGGGGGGTGTCACTCTGCCAGAGTGACCGCGATTTTTGGTCACCGGAAGGAATACCACTGCAGGTTGCATTATGGGCTACTTGGGAACTACATAAACCAATCACAGAGCAGTTCATACGCATCGTCACCGGATCGAGGTCAATAAAACAAGTTTATATGCATACGTCACCATGGATCCCATTGTTCTCATAAGCGTGATACAATCTAGGACAATGCGCAGGAAAATAGGCGCGATAGTCTACGCACTTCATAGCAAACACTAAGCGTCTTTGGCCCATGTTACACATGCGTCGGCTTTTAAAGCCGGCCCCGGGTCCGGCCTCACGCCTGCAATTTGAAGCCGCCTCGAGATCATTAAACCCCTGTTACACATGGCAGGACGCCTGTACATCTATTCACACGATTCACGTTGATCGGGCCTCATACCCATATACGGCTCTGCTCATACCATATAAGTGTTGGCATCCGCGCGCCATTGTATCCCATATTAGGCATATTAAGCGACCTACTCAGGGGGATGTCACTGCTGCCAGAGTGCAGCGATTTTTGCTCACCGGAAGAGCCTACAACTGGTTGCATTATGGGCTACTTGGGAACTACAGTTAACCAATCACAGAGTAGTTCAAACGCGTCGTCATGGGATCGAGGTCAATAAAACAAGTTCATATGCATACGTCACAATGGCTCCCATTGTTCTCATAAGCGTGATGAAATCTAGGACAGTGCGCAGGAAAATAGGCGCGATAGTCTACGCACTGCATAGCATGTTGATTGCAGGGGGGTGTCACTGCTGCCAGAGTGCCGCGATTTTTGGTCATCGAAAGGAATACCACTGCAGGTTGCATTATGGGATACTTGGGAATTACATAAACCAATCACAGAGCAGTTCATACGCGTCGTCACCAGATCGAGGTCAATAAAACAAGTTCATATGCATACGTCACCATAGATCCCATTGTTCTGAAGCGTGATACAATCTAGGACAGTGCGCAGGAAAATAGGCGCGATAGTCTACGCGCACTTCATAGCATGATGATTGGTCAAGTCTTTCTAGGTCACGACGCGATGACGTCTTGTGGTATTCCTTTTGTGCTTCAAAAATCGGTTCACTCCGCCATGTTGCCCATGTACAAAGTCTATTGGACACGTGACTTGCGCGCGTTAAGTGAGCCTTCTAGTTATAAACGGGTTGGTTTGTTTATTCATACTTCTATGGTTGATTGGTCAAGTATTTCTAGGTCACTACGCGATGACGTAGAGAAGTAGGCTACCCAGCTAGCCACCTGACGTCGTGCCATCGTTGGGCCGATGTCATTTTCGTTGTAAGGGGACGTTGGGCCAACATGCGACATGCGACGTCACCGAGACGTTAAAATGTCCGCCAGCCCAACATCAGCTCGGCGTCTTTTTTTAATGCTGGCCCAACGTCATTTAGCGATTTCGGCCCAACATCAATTATTGACAATGGCCCAATGTCAGTTCTAACGTAGGCCCAACATCGATTCCTGACGTTGAGAGAACATCAAGTTTTGACGTCGGCCCGACGTTAAAATGTCCGCCAGCCTAACATTGTCCCAACATCATTTTGTGATGTCGGGCAAATGTCAATTTCCGACAATGGCCCAACACCGAATCCTGACATAGGACAGATATCAAATTCTGATGTGGGCTCGACGTTAAAATGTCCGCCAGCCCAACATCGTCACTACGTCATTTTGTGATATTGGCATAACGTCAATTTCCAACAATGGCCCAACATCAACTCATGACATTGGACCAACATAACATTATGATGTCGGCTCGAGGTTAAAATGTCCGCTAGCCCAACATTGTCACGACATCATTCTGTGATGTTGGTCCAACGTCAATTTCCGCCAATGGCCCAATATCAAATCCTGACGTTGGGCCAACATCAAATTCTGACGTTGGCCCGACATTAAAATGTCCGCCAGCCCGACATTAGCCCAACGTTATTTTTTATTGTTGGCCCAACATCAAATCTTGACGTTCGCCCGACGTTTGAATGTCCGCTAACCCAACATTGGCCCAACGTCATTTTCTGATGCTGGACCAACATCAAAATTTGACAATGGCCCAATGTCAAATGGCCAACGTAGGACCAACATCAAAAACGTAAAAAGAAATTAGAAAACATGCATAGATTCCACGTCCGATCCATGCATTTTGTTTAACCTTTACACACATTCATTCATAAATAAATCATAATTCTATAAATATCCTATTCCTATACCTATTGCCTACTCCTAAACCTATCATCCTATCGTCCTACAAACATAGGTCGCAATTGGTATACTATATATACACCTCTTCTTAGCATGTATGTTTTGTAATAGTTAGTATTTGTAGAGCGTTGAATTTGAAATAATCCACCTTCAAATCATATTCATAACACTATTTAAGGTGTTATTTATATTCTTATATATCCTTCTAAATTATATACAGCAGCAAGCACATGACAAAAGTATATTTTTTAATATAAATAATTCCAAAAATCGAAAATTTTCATTTCACTTACGATCGCTTATAATCGATCATGAATTTCCCGATAGCAATACTTTTTTTTTAAAACTTTTGAATTACTAATGTTTGTAATCGATTAAACGAAATTCAATTCAGTATAGATTCTCAAAGCAAGTTAACAAAAATATAAGTACCCAGCTAGCTAACTGACGTCGGACCGGTGTCGGCAGGTCTTCGGCAAGATCGCGGTCGGCAAACAGACGTCGCGCCAACATTACGCCAACGTCGAATTTAAGTTGGAGGTTTTGGAAATGAAATAAGTCGGAAAATGGTTGTAGTTGAATATCGTACCGATGTCATTAAGTTGACGAAAAAAATACGTCTCAAATAAAACGTCGCGCTAAAATCGCACCAATGCCGAAACTGGTACCAATTTAAGAGCTTGATAGAGGGTTGTAATATTAATGTTGGGCCGATGTCAATAAACCAACATGAATATGACATCTCAAATATGACGTTGGGCCAATGTTGTACCGATGTCGGAATATATCATTTTAAGAGGTCGGTAAATGGTTGAATGTGGAATTGATGTCGGACGGATGTTATTAATTGGACATCAATATGACATCACAAATATGACGTCAAGCCGATATCGCGCCGATGTCAGAATTGGCAGCAATGACACGAGTCGGCAAATAGTCATGAAATCGATGTTCAGCCGATGTCAATATTCTGACATGAATATGTCATCTCCAATATGACGTCGGGATAATTTCGCGCCGATGTTGGAACTGGTAGCAATTAAAGATGTCGGTAAATGGTTGTAACATTGATGTCGGACCAATGAGTATTATTGGACATCCATATGACATCTCAATTATGACGCCAAAGCGATATCCTGCCGATGTCATAAATGGCACCAATGAAACTAATCATTAAATAGTCATTAAATGGATGTTGTGCCGTTGTCAATAATTCGACATGAATATGACATCTCAAATATAAAATCGGCCTTCTATCGCCCCGATGTTGGAACTGGTAGTAATTTAAGAGGTCGGTAAAATGCTGTGACATTGATGTCGGGTCACAGTTATTAATTAGACATAAATATGACATCCAAAATATGACTTTGGGCCTATACCGCACAGATGTCGGAACTTTACGAAATGTTAAAGGTGGGTAAAAGGTTGTGAAATAGATGTCGGGCGGATATCATTACTCCTACATAAATATGACATCTCTACTATGACGTCAGTCCGATATTGTGATGATGTTGTATCTGGTAGCAATTTAAGAGGTCGGTACATGGTTGTGAAATTGATGTCTGGCCAATGTTATTAATTGGACCTCAATATGACATCTCTATAATGATGACGCCAAAGCGATATCCTGCCGATGTCAGAACTGACAGCAATTAAACAAGTCGGCAAATGGTCATTAAACTGATGTTGTGCCGATGTCATTAATCCGACATGAATAAGAGATCTCAAATATGACGTTGGGTCAATGTTGTACCGATGTCGGAACTGGCGACCATTTGCCGGCTTGTTTCATTGCTGCCAGTTCTGACATCGGCAGGATATCGCTATGGCGTCATCATTGAGATGTCATATTCATGTCTAATCATTGACTTCGGCACAACATCAATTAAATGACCATTTGCCGAGTTGTTTCATTGCTGCAAGTTCTTACATCAGCCTGACATATTTATCACATTCATGTCTAATTAATAACATCGGACCGATATCAATTTTACTACCATTTACCGACCTCCTTAATTGCTATCTTTTCCGACATCGGCGCGATATTAGCCCGACGTCATATTGGAGATGGCATATTCATGTCCGACTATTGACATCGGCGCAACATCACTTTTATGATCATTTGCCGACTTGTTTCATTGCTGTCAGTTCTGACATCGGCAGGATATCGCATTGACGTCATCATTGAGATGTCATATTCATGTCGGATCATTGACATCGGCTCAACATCAACTTAATGACTATTAGCCGACTTGATTCACTGCTGCCCATTCTGACGTCGTATGATTTCAGTTTGACGTAAAAATTGAGATGTCCTATTCTTGTCTCATTACTAACATTGTCCCGACATTAATTTCACAACCATGACTGACCACTGACTGAATAATTGATGTTGGGTCGAAATCGCAAAATGACGTTTGGCCAGCATTAAAAAAACAAAAACGCCGCGCTGATGTTGGGCTGGCGGACATTTTTACGTCGCGGCGACGTCGGATTTTTAATGTAGGCCCAACGTCTTCTTAAAACGACTTTTTAAATTGGCCCAATGTTGGCACAACGTCAGGTGGCTAGCTGGGTAGCGAACTCTTAAATTGATACCAGTCCCAACATCGGCGCTATATTAGGTCGACCTCTTATTGGAGATGTCATATTAATGACATTGGGCCATTGTCAAATTTTGATGTTGGTCCAGCATCAAACGTCGGGCGAACGTCAAGATTTGATGTTGGGCCAACAATAAAAAATAACGTTGGGCTAATGTCGGGCTGTCGGACATTGTAATGTCGGGCCAACGTCAGAATTTGATGTTGGCCCAACGTCAGGATTTGATATTGGGCCATTGGCGGAAATTGACATTGGGCCAACATCACAGAATGATGTTGTGACAATGTTGGGCTAGTGGACATTTTAACCTCGCGCCCATATCATAATGTTATGTTGGGCCAATGTCATGAGTTGATGTTGGGCCATTGTCAGAAAATGGCGTTAGGTCAATATCACAAAATGACGTGGTTACGATGTTGGGCTGGCGGACATTTTAAACGTCGGGCCAACGTCAGAACTTGATGTTCTCTCAACGTCAGGAATCGACGTTGGGCATACGTTAGAACTGACATTGGGCCATTGTCAATAATTGATGTTGGGCCGAATACGCAAAATGACGTTGGGTCAGCATTAAAAAAAACACCGCCGCGCTGATGTTGGGCTGGCGGACATTTTTATGTCGCATGTTTAATGTAGGCCCAACGTCCTCTTACAACGAATTTTACATCGGCCCAACGTTGTCACAATGTCAGGTGGCTAAAAGGGTTATTCCGTTGTGCTTCCTAAGAATTAGAGGAAAGTGAGTATATAGGTATTGGTAAAAGTGCATAATTAACAGACAAACTTTTTGTCAAACTTTGAATCCCTCCCACACGAGTTCGTGATACGTACACTATACATACATAATTAGTCGTCATTTATGAGATGTCATATTCATATCGGACTATTGACATTGGCGCAACATCAGTTTTATGACCATTTGCCGACTTGTTTCATAGCTGCCAGAGGCTGACATCGGCAGGATATCGCTATGGCGTCATCATGGAGATGGAGATGTCATATTTATGTCTAATCATTGACCTCGGCACAACATCAATTTTACAACCATTTACCGACCTCCTAAATTGCTATCAGTTCCAACATCGGCGCGATATTGGCCCGACGTCATTCATGAGATGGCATATTCATGTCGGACTATTGACATCAACGCAACATCAATTTTATGACCATTTACCGAGTTGTTTCATTGCTGAATGTTCTAACGTCGGCGGGATATCGGCCTGACATCATATTGTCGATATCATATTGATGTTCAATTAATAACATTGTCCCAACATTACTTTCACAACCATTTACCGTCCTCTTAAAAGGATACCAGTTCCAACATCGGCGCGATATAAGGTCAACGTCAAATTGAAGATGTCATATTCATGTCGGACTATTGACATCGATGCAATATCAATTTGCTGACCATTTGCCGAGTGGTTTCAATGTTTTTACGTCGGCGGGATATCGGTCTGACATCATATTGTTGATATCATATTGATGTTCAATTAATAACATTGTCCCGACATTACTTTCACAACCATTAAGCGACCTCTTAAATTGATACCACTTCCAACATCGGCGCGATATTAGCCCGACGTCATGTATGATATGTCATATTAATGTCGGACCATTGACATTGGCGCAACATCAATTTTATGACCATTTGCCGACTTGTTTCATAGCTGCCAGAGGTTGACATCGGCAGAATATCGCTATGGCGTCATCATTGAGATGTCATATTCATGTCGAATCGATTTTTCTTGGGCCATTGGCGGAAATTGACGTTGGGCCAACATCACAGAATGATGTCGTGACAATGTTGGGCTAGCGGATATTTTAACCTCGAGCCGAAATCATAATGTTATGTAGATCCAATGTCATGAGATGATGTTGGGCCATTGTCGGAAATTGACGTTGTGCCAATATATCACAAAAATGACGTAGTGACGATGTTGGGCTGGCGGACATTTTAACCTCGAGCCAACCGCGATAAGCCGACATCCGGCCAACAACTTATGACATCGGCACGACGTCAGGTGGCTAGCTGGGTACGGGAGCTTCAAAAATCGGTTCACTCCGCCATGTTGCCCATGTACAAAGTCTATGGGACACGTGACTTGCGCGCGTTAAGTGAGCCTTCTAGTTATAAACGGGTTGGTTTGTTTATTCATACTTCTATGGACCTACTTCCTTATTGCGCGCAGTACGCGCGCGCTACAAGCGCATTACGCGCGCGCTGCAAGCGCATTTGCATAAAAGCCGGCCCGAGCATAGAAGTAGTATATAAATAATATTAAATGTTGATTTAATGTTTTAATGGATTTGGAGTGTATGATGTGTGTAATCATTATTAACAGTAAATGCAAACACACATCAGTACACAGTAAAAGCGAATACTGTATTTCAGACTCACATTCTGCTGCAATATCTACTCAAATACATTATATAAACAAATACAGACTGTATGAACACGAACAAGAACGGGTTAAATGTCTGATACAGACGCTCTTCATGTAAGTTATAGAATGATTTAGTGATTATCTAGTTAAAAACTTGTATAAATGAGTACTGTCTACCGTGTTCAGTTGAATTTGAGATGTTGACAAATTGACTGACCCCTTTTCACGTAAATTAACTTAGACACAAAATAAACAAACATACACATACACACGCACACACACACACCCACACACACAAACACACACACGCACACACACACACACATATACACACATACACACACACATTATGAAGAGCTTAATTCCAAAAGGCGCTAAATCCTCTTTCCCTAAATATCAGTAAGCTATTAAAGTAGAAATCAACCATTTTAGAACAAATTACACGATACAAATTCAAAATATGGAACGTTCCCTTTTCCTATTCAAATAATTGAGCGAAATGTTTTAAAAAGTTTAAAAAGTGGATTTAGCGCCTTTTATGATTAAGCTTTTCATATAGACACATTATACAGACACATCCGATTCTGCCACATAATCATGCAATCATAGATAGCCAAAATAATTATTGCAATCTCATGAATTGTTTTCAAATGATTAATCTACATACACTAGGAAATGTGGAAAGATGCAAATTCATACCATTCAAATAACATTTATTAAATTAACATAATGTTCAACAGCATGAAACATAGTTTTAAATAATGTCGACATTAAACTTCCATCAGAATGATAAAAAGACAAAACGACTTTCTGTTAAAACAAAACATTATCTCTAAAGGTATTTTCTGTGCAAATCAAGATTTTAATTTCTAAATCAGTTGTCTCTTTGTATTTTATAAGATATTGCTGAGAAAAATAAAAGTACTTTCCTACATACGAATTGTGCATTAGGATTGTATAACAGCTATACATAATCATACAGCAAATATATTGGCTTTTGTAAATAACTTGGTATGAGTAATACTTTGTACATACAATAAATATGAACTAAATGTTACTAAAACAACATTTTTACCAGTCTTTTTTAAATAGAAAAGTTATGTACTTCCAGTATGCTAGTTGTCTGAAATTCATTAATTCTCAACATTAAACAAAACTAAATTGATCTTCATCAATTTATCAAGAATCAAATCTTACATCCCTATAAAAAATAAATAAATGCCACTAAAACCTACCATACGATAAGAACAACAACTACAACAACAACTACTACTACTACTACCTACTACAAATACTACTACTTGAATATAACAAGAATATATTTAGGAGGGAAATTGAGAAAGGCAATATAGGAGAAAAACTGGGAGAGAAACAAAAAAAAGATAGAAGGGCAAAGAAAAATACAATTTAGGAGAGGGGGATACGCATTGAACATGAGAGGTATAGAATAGTAGTATAATAATGTAAGTCATGTTGTGGCAAGATTGTGCACAAAATAATGCAAACTGATGTACAGGGTACAAATATACAACTTATAAATTGCATCAACAAAACATATTGCAACTCCTATCAATTAATTTCAACTAGTCATTTCCCGACAAACATTTTTCACCATTTGATTGACCAATCAAATGAATCAGCAACATTCACTATTTGAAGTAATTGTCTTATTTGAACACAATATTGTCAATTACCTAGAATATCAATTTAAACAAAACGAATTGTGCTCAATTAAAATTGATTTAACTGCGATGTCACTCAATTAGTATGAATATTGAATACAATGATATGTGTTTAATATGTGTTGAGCATTATTGCATCCGGTTGGCTACGCAACATGAATAATTCTTTATATGTGTTGACAATTTGTGTATTGTATTCGTGTCTGTTTTGTTGTGGCACCCCATTGAGTAGCCTACTTTGAAATTAATGAAATGTTGCTGGCCACCCGATGACCGACTGTTTCGTTGCAAAGTCTTATTTGTTCATCTCTTGTTTAACTACGGTAGTTTGAAATCTTTATCTTTGATTGTACTATTTGCACTTCAAACAAACTATTGAAAGGACTTTGTCGATCCATTCCAAGACATTCCAACTCATGTCCTTAACACCTTTTAATCAATTTACCTGCTATGTATTACTATAATGATTCAATGAAACATTCTAGCTCGAGACGACTGTTCATTTGGTTGGCCACCCAATATGTATAGTGCTATTATTCGTTGATACCTTGTTTTTGTTTTATTTGTCTCTCTAAAGTCCAGGCACTCTTATTAAGTGTGGACTCTGAAATGTATAAAATGCTGATGGCCAACTAAAGACCAGCTGTCTCGTTGTGAAGTATAATATATTTGTGTTATCTCGCCACCACCTTCGCCCGCTCTCATTCTGTATAATTGTAAACACCAACCTTATTTCTTGGTATTGTTAGTGAATTCAATTAGTATAATGCATTTTATTTACATGGTCAAATCCTATCTATATATGCTCCCGAAACATCTCTCGTTTCCTTTCAGACATAACATTCTTCACCTCTCTGTTTTCCTCTTTCCCTTTCTCAACTCTATGCAGGCGATCTCCCCTTCTCTTTAGTATTTTTGTTTGTTCCCCCTTCTTTCTCTTCTTCCTTTTGTTGAAATGATGTAGTGCTATTATGCATACCCAGCACCGGCGTGAGTCTGTTCGGGAGGCGCAGTGCATTGGAGCGGCGAGCATTGTTTGCGAACAATTGCTCGCCCCCCAATGCATTGTGCTTTCCGAACGGATTTACGCCGGTGATACCCAGTATATTGATATTATGTTTAAACGAAACTTGAATAGCTCAATCTCATTCGTCATTATGTATTATGTAACGTTCTTACGTAGTTTGCGGGTGGTGGTCGGGCTCGGCGCATGTGCGCATGACTTTGTAAAGATGGATGTCATGTTCTCGTTTCATGCTCCGAATATTTGTATTATGTATACACCAGTAGCTAAGCTGAATTATTTACACTCATGCACTCGCACTTGCACGTGCACACGCACACATGTATACCAATTTCGTTCTCCGGTCATTTTGATTTTCCCTTGATTAATGGAGACGATGGCTGTAAACTTCCCTCGCCCCAAATTATTTGATAATATATTTGATAATTCTTTAAATGAAAGTCAATATTATACACCGTTAGAATTTAATGATAGATTTACGAATACTCCCGATAATATTTCTTTATTACATATTAATTCAAGAAGTTTGAATAGAAATTTTGAATATTTTGAAAATCTCCTTTATAGCTTAAAATTTAATTTCTCTGTTATAGGTATAAGTGAGACTTGGTTACACAATAACTCCCCACAATTGTTTAATATACCCAATTATACATTAATAAGGGCTGACCGTCATGGAAGGAGGGGTGGCGGGGTAGCGTTTTATATAGCTGATAATTTAAAATTTAAAATTCGTTATGATATTAAATTTGAGCAGGCAGAAGTATTGTTTATTGAAATTGATAATGACAAATTGAAGAATGTTATTATTGGTTTGATTTATAGACCCCCCAATAGTAATTTTGAATTGTTTTTTGAACATTGTGAAACGTCTTTATATAAATTAGCTGAAGAAAATAAACATGTTTATTTTCTTGGCGATTTTAATATAAACTTTCTTTCTTTACCTCGTAGTAATATTAATTCCGATAGACTCACTCAGTTGATGTATTCATACGGTTTTTGTTCATTTATAAATAAGCCCACTAGGATAAATGTACACTCATCAACACTTATTGATAATATTTTTTCTAACGTATCTATAGATAAAGTAACTGGAGGAATACTATGTTCTGAGGTTTCCGACCATTTGCCAGTATTTGTTGTATGCAAGCATGAAATATCTGTTCGTAAAGCACCCACTAATGTTATGTATCGTAAAGAAACCTCTCATAATATTGAACTTCTTAAACATAATTTAGCCGTAGAGGATTGGGTAGATGTTTATAATGTAAACGATGTAAATATTGCGTACACAAATTTTAATAATAAATTACAAAGTTATTATGATAGGAATATTCCTTTAGTTAAAAATAAACGTAAAAATAATAAGCCAAATAACGCTTGGATAACAAAAGGTATACTCAAGTCAATACGTACAAGGAATCGCTTGTATAAACTACACTTAAAAAAACCCACAGATATAAATCTAAAAACTTACAAAAAATATCGTAATAAATTAACGAAATTAATTCGATTATCACGTAAGTTACACTTTTTAAATAAATTGAAGCAAGTAAGTTCCAATACTTATGCTACTTGGAAGGTCATTAAAGAAGTAATGGGGACAAAAAAGGATTCTTTACCCAAAGATGATCTTTCACTAAACGATAATATAATTGAAGATTCGAATAATTATGCTCACTGTTTTAATTCATTTTTTACTAGCATTGGCCCCCAACTTGCAAATAAAATTGATAGCCCTATAAATATACATTATACAGACTTTCTTTCTAATCGGATCGAAAAGTCGCTTTTTTTAAGTCCCACTAACTCTAATGAAATTATTAATATTACTAAATTATTAAGTATGTCTAAATCTCAAGGTTGTGATAGAATTAGTACATCACTTTTAAAACAAATTATACACGTTATTGCTGATCCACTTACTTATATTTTTAATCAATCTTTACAACAGGGTGTTTTTCCGGATTTATTTAAAATAGCCAAGGTAAATCCCATTTTTAAAAAAGGTGATTCGCATGAAATTAGTAATTATCGTCCTATTTCTTTGCTTCCTAGTATATCAAAAGTTTTAGAGAAAATTGTTTATAATAGGTTATTTGATTTTTTAAATACTCACAACATATTGAATTCAAATCAATATGGCTTCAGAAAAAATCATTCCACTGACCAAGCTTTAATACAAATTTATGATAAAATTACTAACGCTATGGCGAACAAAGAACATGTAATAGGCATATTTTTAGACCTTAGTAAAGCGTTCGATACACTTGATCATAATATTTTACTTTATAAATTGTCGTTTTATGGTAATCGTGGTCAAGCCCTTTCATGGTTTAAAGATTATTTAATAAAAAGAAAACAATACGTTACATTCAATGGCCTTGATTCGGATTTACTCTCTGTTAATTGTGGCGTACCACAAGGCTCAATTTTAGGACCACTTTTATTTCTTTTATATGTTAATGATTTATCTAATACATCTTCCCTATTGTCGTTTGTTCTTTTTGCCGATGACACAAATATTTTTTGCTCTCATAAAAAATTAGAATCTTTGGTAAATGTTTTAAATAATGAATTGTTTAAAGTCTCTAATTGGTTTAAATGTAATAAACTCTCTTTAAATATTAACAAAACTAAATGTATGCACTTTAAACATTATAATTCTCATTTAAAGGATACTGCCCCGATTATTATTGATATTGATAATATACAAATTGAACAAATAAAGACATTTAAGTTTTTAGGAGTTTTTATTGATGACAATTTAACATGGAATGATCAATTGCATCACGTAATTATGTCCATTTCTAGAAGTGTAGGAATCATCAATAAGTTAAAATTTATTTTGCCACATAAAGCCTTGTTTTTATTGTATAATTCATTAATACTTCCATATTTAGCATATTGTAATATTGTTTGGGCCAATTGTGGTGCAACCAAACTTGACCCTATTCTTTTATTACAAAAAAGAGCTTTGCGTATTTGTACAGGATCAACGTTCCTTGCCCATACAGACCCCTTATTTTTAAAGTTAGAAACGTTAAAAATTACTGACGTGCATATTCTCCAAGTTGCAGTATTTATGTTTAAGTACATAAATAAACAACTTCCAATCTCATTCAATAATTATTTTTGTAATAATAATATAATTCATTCTTATCCAACTCGTATTTCCGGGAATTTCCACTTGATTAATCCCAAGTTATTAATTACACACAAATCGATTAGACATCACGGCCCCGATTTATGGAATAATTTACCGAATATAATTAAATCATGCCTGACCCTCTATTCATTTAAAGCAACATTAAATCGTCACCTTGTATCACTATACAGAGTCGTAACTCACTAAACATTGTCTCTTATATATAAATGTAAACATATTTATTTTATTTTTTAGTTAAACCCCAAACTTATTATAACCGGAATTCTATTTGATTGAACTTCCACTTGCACATGCACTTGCACTGCACCCATCTGATCAAAGTCATGCATATATACTACACAAAAGCATTAGTTTGTGTCGTTGATTGTCCCTATGAGGCCGCCATCGATTTCAAGCTTACAGCTCATGATGGCGGTCTCCTGCGTTTATGTGCTTTATTTATTACTTCAAATTGATAATTATTTGTTGTACTTTTCTTTATGTATAATTATCACTTGTAATTATATTGTTAATATTTGAAATACATTTTGTACAATTATGATTATGTATTATTTTGAAAAAATGCAGAAATAAAACAAACAAACAAACAAACAAACAAACAACATGAACTCCAGAGACTAGATTTGTATAATATAATCATCACAAAATAATAATACAATATTCTAGTAAGAGTTCAATTCAATTAATACATTACAGTGGAAGCATGCACCTGACCGAGAAAGGCATTATTACAGGAGCAGGATCAAGACCAGGCTGCCACCAGGTTTTATGAAGTTTACTATTGTTCAATCGCCCAACACAGCAATAAACCTGTACTGACACAATGAGAACATAAATGCGGCCTGCATACGGTGCACGTCACAAGGAGGTTTCACTATTCAGTATTCATATACATTTTATTCCAGAATTTAATTTAAAAGGGTGCAAATAAGTACAACTTATCTAATAATGTCTTCTATTGAACACACAAATTTGCAGCTACAAGCTGACAGGGATTTATCTTTCAATATCAATCCTTTTACTTTATTGTAATTGGTGATGTAGCTGAAATTCTGAACTATACAAAACCATTAATTGAGTGTGCTGGCAGTCCTGGGGTATTTGTCTGTGAATTGTTTTCAGAATCATCTTGTATGTTCACACATTATGAGGATACTAAGCAAGATTTATTCTAGTGCTGTCCTAGCTTTAAGCTTTGTTTATAAATACCCAGTAGGACAGTAATATAAGTAATTGTTTTGTCAATGGATCATTAGTACATAATTGTACATCGATGGATCATTGCATCTGAGTAATACTCATCAGTGTGTGAATTTCGAATCAGTTGTCACTGTCCATCATGTCCTCTGGTAATAGCGTAAAGAGCTACAATGTTCACATGAATCACACTTAGTAGATTCCTTACTAATTAGGATAAATTGTGTGACTGACTGACTTATTTAAGTTTATCGAGCCTGTCTACTGCCTAGGTCCTTCTTCAAACTGTACTCCACCATGGCTATGCACCCACTGCAACACTTTAAAAATCAGTTCTCTATCTGGAGACTTTATACTTATTTATTCCTGAACTGCTCAATATTACTTCGCATGAAAAAAAGAGCGTGGGTAGTCCTGGTAGTGTATGAAGTAGTAGAGTTATCTCCATTGTAGATTTGTATTGCTGATGCTGAATACTGTCGAACACCAGTGCAGACCACAGCTTCAGGGGCGCACTGTTAAAAAAAGAAGAAACAATGAATCAACACAAAGTGTACAATTAAATAAAACAGATCTAGAAATGAATGTGACTGCTAATTGAGGCACACAACATATGCTGCTCAGCTCAGGTTCATACTTTTGTATGTCATGAAAGTCAAATCCATTTCATAGAAATAAATCACATTTCTTTACATATATACCAGAACATCCATGAACAAGAATTACTAAATTGTTAACTCTCACTCTCAGGTAAATTTGGATAGGTCTACATCATTTTATAATTGGCAACATAAATTCAAGACATGGCTAGTTTAAAAAATAGAACAATTAAATTCAAAGTATTCCCTTTATTCCTTGTAATCATGCATTCATTTTTTGACCAGTATCGCTTTTATTTTGACTTAGTCTTAGTTAGCTCAGTCCAAGTTGTTGATTTTGTAGTAGGCGCTGCTAGTGCTAGGCCAGGGCTAGGCCTAGGCCTAGACTACTCTCTTAATTTCTAGGACTTATTTTTAAGTCCAAAGGATCTATTTGTTTAAGTCCAAGTGGACTCAGATAAGGGACAAAACCATAGGACTTAAAATCAATCTATCCTAAGACTTAAAATTTTAAGTCCATGTAGGACTTAAATTTTAAGTCTATTGGATTTATAATTTAAATCTTTCACGACTACTTTTTAAATCTTCTTAGATTTATTTCTAAAATAAGTCCATCATGGATTTAACTATTAAAGTTTTGATTTTAAATCTTTCTTGGATTTATTTCAAAATAAATCCATGATGGATTTATTTCAAAATAAATCCATGATGGATTTAAAAGAAAACACTTAAAAGAAAACGAGTTGATACACTTTTTCTGTTGGTGTAAATTTGTTTATTTCATCTAAATTGAAATGTACATTTATTTCACAATAATATGAATCAAAACATATAAAGAATCAATATAAACCCTGGACCTGTACATACATACAATTGAACAAAAAGTTCCTTTGACAAATTATAGATACTGCTACAAGCAAACATAAATCAAATGTAGCAACTGCACTTAGCGGAGTATACAGTGTGTATAAAAAAGAATGGTACAGTCAGAAAATATATATTTTTTAATATAAAAATTGTTCGTAAGTATAAGTATTTGATATCATATCAAAGCGAATAAATGCTCTTTATGTTGCTATTTTAATCATACTTATTGCTTGTGTTAATCAAGAGTTATGCCACGTTTTAAGCGATGAGGCAAAATCCCGTTTGTGCCACTTTTTGTATTTATCGTCGAAATTGTCATGAAGGTTTTAACAATGGAATAGTATTATTGCTGTAAATAGATAATTATGAGGAAAATACTGACCACAATCCGCCAAAGCATCTTCCAGAATGATATATAATACTTAGTAGCACATACACAAACACACACATACACACACATACATACACCCACACACACAAGCCAATGTGAGTGTGTGACATACGTACAAAACTAAAGTATATCATATTAAAAGATGCTTCAGTAATTTCTTCCATCTTTGTCCTCACAAAGTAATTGTTTTGTTGTTGAAACTTTCATGACAATTTCTTTGATGAATACGAAAAGTGGCACAAATGGGATATTGTCTTGCCGCACTAAACGTAGCATAACTCTTGATTTACAAAAGTAAATGATATGATTTAAAAAGCAAAAGAAAGAGCTATCATTCTGCTTTAATATGATACCAAATACACATGAATTTTCAACAAAGATCATACCTAGATAAATTTGTTTTGTTTCAAACTTATAATTCATTTCTATACATACAACAATTAAGGTAACAATGCCAAATTATCGTAAATAAAACAAATAAATAAAACTGAAAATTACAATATAAAATATACAACTTCATGGGATAAAGTTATCAAAATGAATAGGGTTAAATTACTCATTGCATTCCAGGTTTATATAGGCCTAGCCCAGAAAAAAACAGCACGGTTGATTTTTAATTTCTGCATGTCAGAAATTCCTTATTAGCCTTATCTGTTAGCTAGTGTATTTTATGCTGAAGAAAATGAAACACACACATATATTGGTTAAGCCTTGGTAACACATGCCCTTACGAATGCTGTACGAACAACTTTTATACCATATTGCAGCCATACAAAATCAATCGTACGTACAATGTTCGTAAAGGGATTTGTGACCATGGCTGTAAATAGTTTTGCTTACACATATCTGCTAACAATAAGAAGAAATAAGTAATGATTCTGTTGGAAATCCGTAATACTTGAATGTTTTGCATGGAACTACATGGTGTTTCTATTATCAAAAATTAGTAATCTTCAGTGAATAAGTAACCAAAGTACCAAACCAGACAAGTCTGACGATGGAATTAATACTGAATACTAAGAATTAGTAATAGTTGGTAGCTATGATACTTCTTCAGCCAAATTACATCACTTTTGCAAATTGTTGTACATGTATTTACAGCTGGGAAACCAGTATTCATTCAAAGGCAACTGAATCCGAACGGACACTTTTTCACAGCTAGGTAAGCACCAAGCACGCCGTCCAAACTCTGTGGTCGGCTTGTGACTTACATGAAACACTATAGTTTTTTAACTCCTTTTGCTAAAGAAGCGTAGAAGCAAAACTGCTCAACCAAAATTGATGATCTTGGGTTTCATTTTCTGAAAAAGCATTTATTTTTAGATAAGAAATACTCTTGTGACATGAATATATCAAAACTCTTGTGTGCCGTTTTTGGAGGTCACCTTGCATAACTAAAACATTTACATTTCATGAATACTGATTGTATACATTAAATTATGATTACTGCACATTTAAATCAAACTCATAATTCATTGTTCAAAACTGCGAATTGACTGTAAATTCTTACTGGAGTAACAAGAAAATTTTAGAAAATAATCAGCAGTATGGTACATAATATGAGAGAAGATGTAAAAGAAAAAAATAATAATTAGGAAAAAAAAATCATTGTTAAATTGAAAGTAAAGGGGGCAGTATAATACCAGCAATAATATTGTCTTAATTATACATTCCATAGTTGGTACTTGGTAACAGTTACTCAGGAGAATCTGTAAAGGTTTCAAGCGCTTAGAGGCTCTTTGCAATTTGCGCTATATAAATGTCTAATATTATTATTATTATTATTGTAAAAGGCGTAGGCAGAGTGATATTAAAGACAAACATAAGAAAGAAAGAAAAATAGATACAACTGGCTTATACTGCATGACAATAGTAATATTGTATTACAATTATTATACTCATTATCTCATGGATTGCAAAAATCTTATTTTACATGCAAACCGAAGGCAAAAATGGGAACACATGTCTAACTAGTTTCCTTGTAAGCATTGTAATAATATTACTTCACATCATTATGCATAAGAATAAATCACAAACTTCACCGTGCCAATCATGCTATTGACATCACAATAGGTTACATTATACACAGTAAACATAAAAACAAAACAACGAAAATAACAAGAACCTTTTTCATACCGAGTTCATGATACAATTGCTATTTTCTCTGAGTCTTCTTAAATCATGTCAAAGACCCATAGTCTTCCAAAGTTTAAGTTCTCTGACTGTGACAGTCCAAAATGTTATTAAGAAGACTCAACAGTCAATATCAGTTTTTCCTGACATAATAGTTATTTGCAGTGGTAATGTTCAAACTAAAATTATGGAATCATTGTTCTTCAAGATTTGTCACAGTTCGCTATCCATAATTGGGCTAAAACAAACACTGTTCTCCACTGCACATAAGTTCTGCAAAAACAAAGCAGATTACAGTTTCTCAAAGTTACTTCAAAATCGGCTTCTTTCGCTGTTTGAAGTTCCGCTCAACCAGCGTACTGAACGTCAGCACACTGACCAAAGAGTCCATGTTCCGATAACACCGACGATGTCGAGTCGCTCCTCGTCGTCCACAACGATAACGCTTGAAACGTCCAACCTGGCGTTCGCGTACACTCTTGCGACGTGCTCGCGATCTGCAACCTTCAACAGACGATCTCCGTCCGGCCCATCGTTGACTCCACGATCTCCTCCGATGACCAGGCTCCACCTGTCGACTACGCTGTCGTTCACCATCTCTCCGACAAAACTCTGGCAGACGTCGCTTGCGATTAACAGGCTCTCCTGCCTTTCGACGTCGCTGACGTCCGTCCCAATGACGCTCACCTTCCCTTCGATGTCGCTGACCTCCATTTCGGCGAGGAAGACAGCGCAGATAGCGGCATGCACCTCCCTCCGTGAAGCCCCTCACCTTACCACGGATGTTGCTGCTTACGATGCTCCCCACCTCGACTCCGATGACGACCACCTTGCCGAGGACATCGTTGACCGCCACACCAACTCTCCAGCTGCAGCAAGGGCACCCTCTGGAACCGCAGTCCCTCTGCTCCCGCAGAAATCTCACGCACCTTCCCTCTGCATCCTATGAATACAAATGTGTGAACGAAAAGTAATCTTTTCACGATACATATGGAGAAGGCCTGACAGGTTCAATAAGTACAATAGAAGACGTTTACGATTCTGAATATTTGCTCATAATCTAATGATTATTTACAAGGAATGCAATAAAAAAAAGAAGAAAAATATCTGTTGATTATTGTTAGTATCATGAGTTGCACCACCTAGTCCTATCCAACAAAATAAAACGGACATTTTAATAGGGGGCCATATTATGACGGCGATGGCCAACGGTCGGCGAGATGGACGATGAATGAACAATCTTCTCCGCTCGCGCTCCTGCTCCATGAAAGTGAGGCCACCAGCTCCTCCTCGAACTCATCGCCAACAGATCGATGACAACCAAGAGCCACCACACGCCGAACTTAGCCATGCTGGACACCATGACCAACATTTACATCGGTCTCTTATCGTTCATCCATGTTAGGAGACTTGGTCATACATGTAATACGACCCTTCGGGCGCATAAAAACTAATGAGAGTTATGCCACCAAATCAAGACCATTTTTTTTATTTACACATTTCTGCTTGTAACAAAATAAGAGTATTATCACTATCAGTGAATCTAAACACAACACAAAAGTTCCCCCTAATTCTAAAACAAGTCCTTGTAATTTCAAAACCTGGAATTTTCACAAACTGCTATCACTCATTCACTGGCACACATGTTGCTGTAATATCAGCTACATTTCATTAGTTAAGACAAAGTGTGCACATGCATCATCCAAATCTGCTGAATATTCTAGACAATGTGAGTAAAATTTCAATAATTTCAGTGCTTTTTATCTTTTGATAAAAATTGTTAAATATTAGCCATTCGATGAGTAGTTATTGCAATTCTACAATTTTACAAACATGAACAGTGTTACTGTAATAGCGCTGCGGCCGGACTGCGCGGCGACTACCACTACCAGGGTACGCGTATACGGTGCATTGCATGCAGACTGCAGTCTGTCATGTAATCCCGGGGCGCTACAGTTGTTCGCGGGTTCGCAGTTAGGCCTACTTAGATGAAATTTACATATTTATCGTCGGCTGTTGACTCCCGAATTAATCTATCACATCCTATTGTATTCACACTACATTATGCTTACCTTTGAGTAGCTTTGTCACACTCCCATCGTCATCGATTTGTTCGAGAAATTCCTCCATCAAGCCGCGTCGACGTCGCTTCGTGAAATCCAAAATGGCAGTCAAAACGGGTTTCAACGTCAACTCTTGCGAATTGCATGACGTCATTTGTGGGTAGTCTGATTGGCTTAAAGTTTTAAGTCCCCATTAGATTTAGACTGCGAAGCCAAATTTCAATCGAAGGGTATAGAAGGCCCAATGAAATAAGTCTTTAGGACTTAAAATATTTTAAGTCGTAAGAAGGACTTAAAATTTAAGTCCTAGAAATTAAGAGAGTAGGCTAGGCCAAGGCTTGTTGCTTATGTTGTGATAACTGTTTTTTACTGTTAACTGAGCTACAATGTTCAAATGAATCACACTTAGGTTTATAACTACTAGATTCCTTACTAATTAGGATAAATTGTGTGACTGAATTATTTAAGTTTATCGGAGCTGTCTACTAGTACCAAGCCTAGGTCCTTCTTCAAACTATAGGTCATGGGCATGGCTGTGCACCCACTGCAACATCTATACCCAGGGAGCAGAGGAGGTTATACAGACATGGAATGTTATAAAAGGTTCGAGCCCATAATTGTCTTCTAGGACCTTGTAGAAGCACAACCTAGGTGCACAACCTCGCGAACTAGCTACTGGAAGTCCACAAAACACATATGAAGGATTTTACCCCTACTGTACGTTAAAAGCGCCTTAAATCCTTAGGGTTCGTGAATGTTCTACTCTGCTCTTTTCACGATTACACCCATACGCATGCTGCTATCATCGCATTTCTTCGGATATGTCTTTCATAGATAGTTGTGCATTTTTAAAAACCAAATTGTGCCTTTTTAGATCTATGGTTTTTATGTCACGTGTCTTTATATGTCACGTGCCAGACATAGAAAATGAAATTTCACATGCTCTTATGGACAAAAATGTATGGAAATGTTTCAGATTATAGAATGACACATTTTATATCTGTAAAACCATATACTGAATGTTGAATGGCATTTGATATGATTAAAACACAATACACTGTCAAAACAAATGATAACACAATACAAAAGAATTTGAAACAAGGAACACACATAACAATAATAATTGTAATAACAATGAGATGGATGCTATATAGCGAATATTTTGTCTATTTGACGCTCACGGCGCATCATCATGTTTATTCACAGAGTCCCAGTCATTGGATACATAGTGTAATAAATCTAGCACACAAAGTACACATTTCCACTCCCTGGGGAGTCTTGCAGCCTGGCAACTTGTATGCGAATACAGTGCTAAAGAATCACTTTCCATCCAACTCGGGACCTCATGATTGAAAGGCATATGGGTCATTCCATGTCAAATCACCCAAAAAAAGTGAACATTTTCATCGTACCCTCTTCAAATTTGCTAATATTTGGTATGTATGATATTTCAACCTTTCAAAGCGCAAATATTTAAGTTTTAGCCCAATCCGCCCAACGGTTTTGGCGCTATGGTCGATTCTTCTGAGGTAGTTTTGTCAAAAATGGGCGTGGGCACCGTTTTTCAAATCGCCATTGTCCGTTAACCGTTAGGTCAATTTATTTTGTAATGGTGTCATTGGACTGGAGATGTTATATGCAATCCATTTATGCCATTTGTTTTCATGCATGAGCGAGTTTGGATACGATAACCTTTGACCTTAGGCTTCGACCTTCCGTTTTACCTCGTGGATCAAATAATTTTGAGAATTTTTTTTGGCTTGAAAAATACTTGGCGTGATATAATATCTACAACATATGAAAGAATTGGAGATGCATTTTTTCTTGTTTTTTCTACAGCCTTGTTTTAAGTTTGCAAATTTCATGTAAAATTTAATTATTTTAGACCTACACTCATGTCCAAGAATTCTATAGGGGTGTATTGTATGAAAAAGACCTTTTCAAAGTCAGGATTAGAGCCTATTCACACTCTGGCTCACCACTGTTAAATAGACCTGCTAATCCCCATACAATAGCAATGTACAGACAAATGACATTCTAATGATACCACATGTTTCCAACCTGACAATGGCCCTGTTGCAGAAAGAGATAAATCAATTGTGAGTCAGATCAAATGTTCTAAATGCACAGATCTGATTGGTTGAAACACAGAAAATGTCTCTCTCTGCAACAGGGCCTAGGTGGAGATCTTTTCTTGAATAAAATCTTTCAAGTTCAAGTTCAAATTGCAAACTTGTACGTCAATTATGAGAGCAAATATCTACAGGTATCCCTTTTCAATTAATTTAATGTTTCTATGCATCAGAAATTCATGCAATATTAACATGATTTGCACTCTGTACAAATTCAAACCTGATTCTTTCCAACTATACCAAACACAAACAGTAACTACCCTCTAGACAACGTCTGCTCATAATTTTATGAGTGTTATGAGTGTTTAAGATGTGATCTTACCACAATATTTCTACAGTTGTTTTGTACACTATGTATGGAGATACTTCTTCATGCCTGAAAGAGCTTAGATTAAAGACAAAATGACCTAATTTCAAAAGTCACAAGAACTTGCGCATGCCTGTCCATTTCTGTGAAACATCACATTTGCTAAATGCATTTTTATGGTTTGTGAAATTTCAAATTGCACTGTTTTTTAGTTGCAATTAATGCATTTAAAAACAAGTGCCATTAAAAATCAAAATGAGTGGAATATCAAACAGCATTGTTTTTCTGTTTGGTTTAGTTGGAAATAATCAGGGTTGAATTTGTACAATTGCAAATCATGTTACTATTGCTTGAATTTCTGTTGCATAGAAACATTAAATTCATTGAAAAGGGATACCTGTAGATATTTGCTTTCATAATTGATGTACAAGTTTGCAAATTGAACTTGAACTTGAGATTTTATTCAAGAAAAGATCTCCACCTAGGCCCTGATGCAGAGAGAGACTTTTTCTGTGTTTCAACCAATCAGATTTGTGCATTTAGAACATTTGATCTGACTCACAATTGATTTATCTCTTTCTGCAACAGGGCCATTGTCAGGTTGGAAACATGTGGTATCATTAGAATGTCATTTGTCTGTAGTGCTATTGTATGAGGATTAGCAGGTCTATTTAACAGTGGTGAGCCAGAGTGTGAATAGGCTCTAATCCTGACTTTGAAAAGGTCTTTTTCATACAAGACACCCCTATAGAATTCTTGGACATGGGTGTAGGTCTAAAATAATTCAATTTTACATGAAATTTGCAAACTTAAAACAAGGCTGTAGAAAAAACAAGAAATAATACATCTTCAATTCTTTCATATGTTGTAGATAATACAAGCCAAGATTTAAGCCAACAAAATTCTCAAAATTATTTGATCCACGAGGTAAAACGGAAGGTCGAAGCCTAAGGTCAAAGGTTATCGTATCCAAACTCGCTCATGCATGAAAACAAATGGCATTAATGGATTGCATATAACATCCCCAGTCCAATGACACCATTGCAAAATAAATTGACCCAACGGTTAACGGACAATGGCGATTTGAAAAAACGGTGCCCACGCCCATTTTTGACAAAACTACCCCAGAAGAATCAACCATAGCGCCAAAACCGTTGGGCGGATTGGGCTAAAACTTAAATATTTGCACTTTGAAAGGTTAAAATATCAAACATACCAAATATGAACAAATTTGAAGGGGGTGCGATGAAATCCATTGGGTGATTTGACATGGAATGACCCATATGTCCTTCCGATTTGTATTACAAGCAAAACCATATAATATATTTCAGGCCTTTGTTAGTATGTTCAGGTCTAGAAAGATATATAAAATAACCATAAAATCAATAATGTTTACAATGATTATAAACCATATTTGCTTTCTTTTTTATTGTGTATAATATTTCAAACAAATACATTTTGCTATTATAAATTTGATTCAATCTTTATATCCTTAGCTCGAGTAGGTGAACAGGTTTGTCTCTTTCTGTTATAAGTGTGTGAACAGTCGAATCATAAATATCGCGTGATTTATCTTCCCTTTATCAATACATGTATAATCTCAATTGTTGTTAGAAGGTACATAAAAGTGAAGTCAGGAAACAATAAATAACAATGTATGCTGTAAATGTCAATACTGATTGTTGAGGTCGTCATAAATATTTTTTAAAATTGTTATGCCTGTATCATAACACATAATATAGACGGCGTAAAGCAAATATCAAAGTTATAAAAGACACACTAATGGGAAAATCAATTATCATTTTATAGGACCGGCCCAGTTTTGGAGCCACTCTTCGATCTCGTTACATTCCATATTTGATTTGTATAATGATCGGCGAACTTTGACGTTGATAAGCATCAATATAGGTCCTAGAAATAAAGCATACTGTCGCGGGATTTGTGATTATGTGTTTTCTCTACAGTATGATAATCAAAGCCATTCAACAAATCAATATAATTCATTTTTTAAAGAAAGATGGTTAATATTAATTGGAGATATTTCATCGGTAGAAATAATGTGTTTGTTTCCGATATATTGATGTGTGCATTTTGAATTTAGTGAGCTTGATGAGTGGGGCGTTGTTCGTATATTTGTTTAAAAGGAGTGTAAAAAGACAACTTCATAGATAAATAATAAAGAAGAAAGGGAGATCGCTATAATTGCAAATATTGAATATTTTTACCATCACCATTAGAAAACTTAATTGTGGATTTATATGATTTACTTATGAAGCCACTTCTCTGATAAAATCTAGATCAGCCACCCCCATGCCCTATCACCTCTCATTAAACAACTTCAGTCTATAAACGTAACAAACAAGGGAGGATTCTAGATCAAGGATAAACAAAACTTGTATCATCATCATGTAATAATTAATGACCACCTCAAAATAATTGTTTCGTCGATTAAATCGAGACGTGGTCAGTGGAACAAGCACTTTCAAGCTAGGGGTACAGCCCCATGAGCGAAGGAAAAAACAAAACAAAAAATAATCAAGAACCAATATGTCATGGGATACGGAACCCCCCCCCCCCCCCCCCACCCCCTCCCCTTCCAGCTTGCACCTCCAACTACACCAATGACCTCCGAAGTATCAACCCTAGTTCATTCTCAGGCTAACGCCCTGCCTTATTATCACGCCACTGGGGTCAAGACCTCACAGGCATGCCCTAAGCAGTAATAATATGAGAAACCATAACTATCATAAAATGAAAGCCCAAGAAAAGGGTTGAAAATTCGGTGCATTTTCGATTTATTATCTGTATTTAACATCTTCACATCCACCATTCATGACATGTTACCTATAATTTGCACATTAGCTTAATTACAGATGAGCTAAACAAGCCGATATATTGATTCGTCATTCAACTAAATGTCAATTTGTATGGATTTACTTTTTTATCATTGTCCATTACACCTCAACTTCAGAGTGTATTATAATATAACATTATATTTGTATACAGTGGAACCTTGTTATAATCATGAGATTGGGATCATACAAAATACCTGCATTATGAATTGAGGTCTTTAACATTGAAATAAGAGTGGAACCTTGTAAAAACAAGAAGTGTTGGCTCATTAAAATTACCTCGGTATTTTGTTATATGCAGGTATAAAAGAGGGTGTTTTAAGAGCTTGCACCATAACATGACCACCTTAGTATATCAGAGCTCATTTTGACGGGATTCCACTGTACATCATTCTCGAGATTCTTTTTGTCTAATTTATTCGCTTCCTTCCAAATACAGTCTCTGTAAGACATCATGTATTACCCAGGGAGCAAAGGGGGTATACAGACATGGAATGTTATAAAAGATTGGGGCCCATAATTGTCTTCTAGGACCTTGTAGAAGAACAACCTAGGTGCACAACCTCGCGAACTAGCTACTGGAAGTCCACAAAACACATATGAAGGATTTTACCCCTACTGTACGTTAGAGGCGCCTTAAATCCTAAGGGTTCATGAATGTTCTACTCTGCTCTTTTCACGATTACACCCATACGCATGCTGCTATCATGGCATTTCTTCGGATATGTCTTTCATAGATAGTTGTGCATTTTTTAAATACCAAATTGTGCCTTTTTTGATCTATGGTTTTTATGTCACGTGTCTTTATATGTCACGTGCCAGACATAGATGCTCTTATGGACAAAAATGTATGGAAATGTTTCAGATTATAGAATGACACATTTTATATCTGTAAACCCATATACTGAATGTTGAATGGCATTTGATATGATTAAAAAAACAATACACTGGCAAAACAAATGATAACACAATACAAAAGAATTTGAAACAAGGAACACACATAACAATAATAATTGTAATGACAATGAGATGGCTGCTGTATAGCGAATATTTTGTCTATTTGACGCTCACGGCGCATCATCATGTTTATTCCCAGAGTCCCAGTCATTGAATACATAGTGTAACAAATCTAGCACACAAAGTACACATTTCCATTCCCTGGGGAGTCTTCCAGCCTGGCAACTTGTATGCAAATACAGTGCTAAAGAATCACTTTCCATCCAACTCGGGACCTCATGATTGGAAGGCAAATGTCCTTCCAATTTGTATTACAAACAAAACCATAAAATATATTTCAGGCCTTTGTTAGTATTTTCAGGTCTAGAAAGATATATAAAATAACCATAAAATCAATAATCTTTACAATGATTATAAACTATATTTGCTTTCTTTTTTATTGTGTATAATATTTCAAACAAATCAATTTTGTATTTATGAATTGTCGCATTTTACATTACGAACCTGCAAACAAATTGGTTGTGATTAGCACTCAATATTATAATACAGGGCTGGGAATACGAGCGTGTATCGACATCGTTTAGAAATACAAAGTCAAAATAAAATTAAAAAAAGTATGAAAGCTGACATATCTTTGGGATGAGTCTTTTCCCACTGATTAGATGACATTCGTGTAAAGCTCAATAACTACCATTCATAATAAGAAGAAAAGCCAAGAAGTACACTTATATTCCTACATTGTACTCAATGAAGGGGGTAAGTATTGGTATCAAGGCTAGCCTGATGAAGATCCTAAAAGAGGGGACAAACAACAAAGTGATGCATTTAATAACCATCCTCTTGCGAAATATCACATAAAGAAATCAATTCTTTTTAGATGCCAATATATCTCTATGGTATTTTTACAAAATAATGTGAAATACACTAGCCTATAATTTTGGATATATTGATTTATACTTCTCAAGAATGTTTTGCTGAATGATATCCCTCTAAAACTAAACAGCATACATTTGTGTACAGTATTACATCATCCGCTAAATAGTAACAATGATGTGCTCGACAGTCATTTAGGTTTTGAACCAAAGATGTTTTGCAGTTTACTACTAACACGAAACGCTCTGAGGTTCCTCAGGGAAAACCGTGTTTGAATAAACCGCTTAATTATCTGCCCTTAATTCAACTTGACAAAGTGAGCAATTAATGGATGGGAATTTCCATGTCCGAATCCTAGTCTTTAATCCACAAATCTGAAGACTGGTTTCTTGATTATCTGTGGTGTTCGGGTATTAAGTGGCTCACAGAGTTTTCACCAATGTCAATGATGACATCATTACATGTGTCTGAATAATGAATGATCTTAACTCTGGTATACTGAAATGTGAAAGCCACCACCCTAATTTACACATCTTTTTTATCATTACGTTAAGTGATGGGTAATGCACTTATTATGAAATACTGCTACACTGTTACAAAAATGGGCAATATCTTACCCAATATTTTGCGTTCCAACGTTGGGCCGATAATAACCCTACCAACTACTGGGCAATAGTTTAACTGTTGGGACATTAATGTGCCCAACTGTTAGGTTATTACATATATTTACCCAATATTTCGCCCAATGTTGGGCTGATAGTCAACCCTACCAACTACTGGGCAATATTTTAACCAATATTGTTGGGACATTAATGTGCCCAACTGTTGGGTAATATTTTGAACTACGTTTTGGGGCCATTAATATGCCCAACTTTTTTAACAAATACCAACGTATATATTACCCAACAAAAAAAAATTACCAACGTAAATTTACTCTTTTTTACAAAGTGTAGAATGATATTCGTTGTCATTGGCAAGTGAGGCAGTTTTTAATGATTCCTGGAAACACATGCAATCACTGACCTAATGTAACCATAGCTGTTTAATCCATAATCCTGACCAGTTCGAGGATTGAAATCTTTAAAAAGCTGCAATATACAAACTCTTAAAGATCCTTTCTCAATATTAAAGGAGATGCTTCTCCGTAGGAGCTGTGATCACTATCAACAAGAATGCAGTGTCAAGGATTCAAACAGTATAATTATGTTGTTCTAAATTGTAAGGGTTCTTTCATGGTAGATATTATACAGTATAATTATGTATAGGCCTATTACATATTTGCCTTTCATAGTCTATATATTTGCTATATTTGCTATATATATCTACATTCTGTGCATTTCATTATCAAGATGTGAAATAAATAACTGCGTTTACTTCTATCATAATGATTACTAAAAACATATACTAAAGATACACTATCAAGAACTCATATTTATATGTATTTTATTGTCTTTAATGCGTTATGTGTTATATTGTTTTATTACTTTTATACTTTTATATCATTTGAAAAACTTAATAACACGAAAATAACACTTAATGCCATTTGAAGACTTCCAAATAAAAAGTGTGTAACTTTTTAAATAGTCTAAACATTTCAATGCGTTTTTTGTACATAACTGAAGATGCAATTTTATGTTTTTTGTATAACACGTGACTTAAAAATGACACGTGACACATTAAACAAAGATATGATGCGGTCAAATTTGGTATCAAACGATGCACAAGACCCTACAGATCACGAATCTGAAGCAATATGATGGTATATTTGTGCATTTGAGTGTTATTGTGAAAATATCAGAGACAAACCATTGTGAACCCTAAGGCTTTTAAGGCGCTATTTACGTACATTAGGGGTTAAATCATTCATACGCGTTTTGTGGACTTCCAGTAGCTAGATCGCGAGGTTGTGCACCTAGGTTGTGATCCTAGAAGGTCCTAGAAGACATTTCTGGTGCACAACCTTTTATAACATTCCATGTTTGATATCCCAAAAAAGGGGGTGTTTGCTCCCTGGGTACTAGTTAAAAATCTGTTCTCTTATCCAGAGACTTACCTATTTATCATTCTTGAACTGCTCAATAGTTTTTTCGTAAGAAAAGATGAACGTGGGTAGTCCTGGTAGAAGTAGTAAGAGTTATCCCCGTTGTTGATTTGTAAATTGTAAGCACTGATGTAGAACTGTCGAACACCACAGCTTCAGGGGCGCACTGTTAAGATAAGAAGAAACAATGAATCAACACAAAGTGTACAATTAAATAAAACAGATCCAGTTTTAAAGGAAATGAATGTGACTGTTAATAATGGAAATACAATTCAAAATGGTGCAGTTTTGTATAATTGAGGCACATGCACAAGTCAACAGTTTCATACTTTGGTTTTAGACAATTTTTTCATAGTGAAATGAAATTTTACTATTTTTAGCAAAGACCCAAGAATTGAAGACTGGGTCATGAAAAGTCAAATCCATTTCATAGAAATAAATCACATGAAACAAAAATATATATACCAGAACATTCATGAACAAGAATTAACAAATGTTTAACTCACTCTCAAGGTAGATTTTGATGCATAATTGTATAATTGGGCTTGGTACGAACAGTCACGTCACGTTCATGTTCACGTCACGTGAAGGTTCTGTACCCTTTGTGAAACAGGTCACCCAAATCTACGAAGTGTTGGGTTACGTGACCCAACCGTTTATAGATATACTATATGCAATTCATGAAAGCTCACGTAAATTGGCCCTTGCGTAAAACAAATTAATGTAAATTGTCGTTGAGAAGAGACTAATTATCGGTAAATTTAATCGTGAACGAACCCGTCCTACCTATAATTATAGGCGTACACAGGCCTGGGGGCAGGGGGATGGACACCCCCTACCCCCATCCCCACCCCCTTACATAATTCAAGAAATGTCTTGGTCTCGGCCTCGAAATTTGTGACCGGTCCTGGTCTCGTCCTCGGCTGCGGTCATTTTCTACGGACACCCCCTACCCACACACCCCCGCTTACTTCAATTTGTCTGACGATATCCCCCCCCCCTACACCCACGCCTTGAAAAAATCCTGGGTACGCCACTGCCTACAAGTGGCTAGTTCGAATGTCAAATACTGATTGGTTGGTGTGATTGTTTCATTATAATGATTGACTGATTAATTGATTGTTTATTAGATTAAATGATTGACTCGATTCAATAACCATAAATAAACACTATTAATCAAATCATTGTTGTATTACTTTTACACTCATTGATCACTGCAGTCACTCACTCACTCACTCACTCACTCACTCACTCACTCACTCACTCACTCACTTTCACAGGCATGCACATACAACGCCGTTAAAGGAGGGGGGTAATCCCGGCTTTGATTCAGGTTTATAGCTTTAAATATGTGCCTTTATTGATATACCACACTCTTTTTTTCAAAGAAATCCTTAAGTTGGGAAAAAAAGGTAAATTTCATGCAACTTTTTTGCTTTATTACGCATCGGCGTTCCATGCTCCTAAAAAAAGTAATTTATAGCAGAGCGGGAATGTGCGCACGTGTCACCCGATTCATGACATCACATGCAGACCGCAACGCGGAGGAATGTGCATTGTTTAAATGCAGAGCCTATGACTTGCTTGTAAAACAAACTCGTTTTTGCTTGTAAATTGAGGTTTTACTGAAAATGCTTTAGAATTGCTAAGAAATGAATTGTAGCAGGATGCAGCTACACATCTGAGTGTATATCGTCCATGATATAAGCCTGAACAAATGTTTGCAAATATTGAAACAAATGGAAATAATATCTCTGTGTCAACGTGAGTATTGCACTCAGCGTGTACGTCTATGACCGAGCTAAACTGCGATTGCCTGCAGGTGACGTCACAAAGATGACGTCATTTTTTGTTCGCCCGGGACTCAATTTTTTACGGGGGTCCCGAAAGTGAATTTACAAGTTGATTTTTTTATTTTACCGGGTTTTCCCACGAGGAAAATATGTTTGTATTAGTAATCTTCATGAAAATCTACCTTAGATACAGTAAAAACCCAATTTTGAGGCAGTTTTCTTGTCACCATACCTTTAAGGGCCAGTACGCGCAGACGTCGAGCACGGGAACTTCAGGCGTATGCGAACTGAATTGTCCGCTGCGTGTAGCAATTCAGCTGGAAATCTACATTTGCCAAAATCCACGCACGACACGTCTTTAGAAATACTCCAATAACAAGACAAATAATGCAAGTGGTATGGTTGTACATTACCTAAATGACAGAACTGCATATTATCGTCTCAGATTACTCTGAATTATGCACGTACATATTATAAACATAATGATTGAAAAGATTTGATAAGGGGGTATCGGCATTTTCGTCGACATTTTTAAATCTCTTTGTGCGTGTATGTCTAGTCTTAGTAACAAGCGTTTGCAATTTAAAAAATCTTGATTAAACGCTCACGTCACGATTTGGTTAACGCGACACTTCGAGTTTTACCGGCATGGAAAACGACAAATTGTCGGGTCACTTTACCCTACACTTCGTAGATTTGGGTGACCTGTTTCACAAAAGGTACAGAACCGTTCACGTGATGTGAACATGAACGTGACGTGACTGTTCGTACCAAGCCGTATAATTGGCATTATAAATTTTAAAAAATGGTAATGGCTTGTTTAAAAAATAGAAGTTTAACAATTAATTAAAAGTATTCACTTTATTACTTTTAATCATGCATTCATTGTTTGACAAGTATAGCTTTTAGTTTAACTTAGTCTAGACTTAGTTAACCCAGTCCAAGTTGTTTATTTTAGCAGTTAACTTGTCTTAATAAGCACTTAGTGCTAGTGCTACTGCTAGGCCAGGGCTAGGCCTAGGCCTAGCCTAGGCCTAGCCTAGGCTAAGCTAGGCCAAGGCTCGCTGCTTATATTGTGATCATCTACGAGCTAGGCGCCTTGACTTGTGAAGCACGGCGCCACACAACACTGATGTTTAAATTTAATTTTGTTTAAGTCTGTACCTATTTCTGACACATAGACGTAGACAGGGTTGAAGTTGAACGCTTGAATTTGAATTGATTCTTTCTCATTATCTAAGTATAGAAATGCTGTAGAAATCTAGATTGTTGTTGTATCACATGTGGAATTTAGGAATTTAATTTAGCCTAGGTAGTTAAAATATGCAAATAATATGATTTTTAAGACGCAGTCAACTGGCCTATAAATTAATAACCAGCACCAGGGACCCAGCCCGGACCCAATTAAAGGCAAAGGACCTTACAGTACACGTCTACTGCAGATGTACCGTATATTTAGATCGAGTGGGACGGGGAGCTCCGGGCGGTAAACACTGTTGACAAGGACTCCGTCTTAACCCACAGAAACTTGTCGCGAACGATATGGGGTTAGTCCTTAATTTATGAATCTTGTTACAAAAATAATGCATCTGAGAGAAAATCTGAACATGAGAGAGAACGCTGAGAATATTAATTTTGAAAATAATGGAATGAATACGAAGCTACTTACCGAATAATTATGCTTGAGAGTAATTTTTCACATCTTTAGATATCCATCGTCACGAAATCTCCGTGTCAAAGTTGAAACAATAAACTTCAAGCTGCAAGTGACGTCAATATAAAGAGGTCAAATCAAATATTCAAGATGATTCCAAATATGGGCACAGTTTGGCCTTATATGGCAATCGCGCGATGACGTTTGAATAACATTACAATAAATGCATAAATTAGTGACGTAGAACGTATCCCAGCATTCCATGTTAGCCAGTCCATGAAGTTTCCCAGATTAGCGCGCAGTTTGACCCCCCTGGGCCCGAGTCCAACTTACCCCTGTGTATACCGATTGAGGGACTGCCGGCCTCAAACCACATCCAGAGGTGGACGGAAATGGAGCCGGCCTCAGGCCGGCTATTCAAAATTGACCCCTGTTACACATGGGGCCGCCTCCGGAGGCGGCCTCAGTCCACTTCAGAGGTATGGGTAACAGGGCCGGTATTCAATTCCGTACTTAGAATAAGTCAGAATTTTACTAAGTAAATTGCTAAGCTAAGAACTTTATTTATCTCGTATTCAAATCGCATTTTAGACTTTTACTTACATAAACAAAATCTAAGTAAAATACTTGTGACGTCACAATGGTTTGTAAATTAGTACTGATGGTATCCGCGAACCATTTTGTGCGACGCTTGTCTATGGGAATTCACGTGTTAAAACAAAATCGCAAACCAATTGTGTGCGACGCTTGTCAATGGGAATTCATGTGTTAAAACAGAATTGCATGATCATAACAGCAATCTTGATTGAAACGTTACGTTATAACGGTATTATATGGAGCAGTCAAAGCTTCAAAATGAGCAGAAAAACATCAAAGTCGAGGAATAAAATCACTGCTTGCTTATGGTTTTCTTGAGTTTGTATGAGGTATGCCATGTCGATTGTCGGATCCATAATATGCAGGCCTATATTGATCTAGGCTATGCTTTTGTGAAAGTTTGATCGTTTGAAGCTCCGAAAGTGGAGACAGTTATTGATTTTTGACATAATATGATCCATATGATGCCTCCGGTCCAATAACGAACCAGCAATCTATTTTCAAACGTGGAATATGTGCCCCGTCTTTTTCAGAGGAGCCTAAAGTCGCGCGAGGTCGAACCTCAGAAATCACGATTGATTTGAAATTCCATTAAAATGTCCCCAAAAATATTATTGGCTCAGTCCCTTCTCTGGTATTTGTTCAACCGGTAGGCAAAATTTCCAGTCATACTGTTTTACTGATATGCAAGTTTTCAAGAAAATTGGATAAAGGTTGCTACGACATTCTATTCATGCAACCGTTTCCTGCTTAGGAAGCAAATTTCACTTTCGAAACGGATATAAAACTTGTTGAGCGATTTTCTCGGCATTTTATTTTCAGATAGTTAAAAATTACCCTTAGAAAAACGTCAATAACTCTGCGTTGCAGAATCATTATGAGACGAACTTGATATCATATCAAAGCTTAGATAATGCTTGAATGCCTGAATTGAAGCGCACTGCATGCGCACAGTTCGCTTTGATAATGCGCTTATATCATCTTAAATTATAACTTTCAGGGGAAGGGGGCTGCATTTCTATTTTGGAGCATTTAATGTCGTTTCACCACCATATTAAATAACCGTTTCCCACTAATTCCAGCGTTAAGCTATGCTTAAGTGTCCTAATGATTTTCCTAAGTTTAAGCAAATTACTTAGTCACAATGAGGGATTTGAATAGCAACCTTGCTTAAGCATGTTAAGTAAAGTAGCCTACTTAGGTAATTTACTAAGACAAAATCATACTTTACTTAGTAAAATACTGAGCCGATGAATTGAATCTCAATTTTGGCTAAGTAATTTACCTGAGCCAAATACTAAGTAAATTGCTTAAATTTTGTACTTAAGTACGGAATTGAATACGGGCCCAGGGCCCTTTGTTCATAGTCAAGTCCATAGAATTATGAATAAACAAACCAACCCGTTTATAACTAGAAGGCCGACTTATCGCGCGCAAGTCACGTGTCCAATAGACTTTGTACATGGGCAAGATGGTGGAGTGACGCGATTTTTGAAGCTTCCGAGCACTACCACTAGACGTCATCGCGTAGTGACCTAGAAAGACTTGACCAATCCAGGGGGGTGTCACTCTGCCAGAGTGCCGCGATTTTTGGTCATCGAAAGGAATACCACTGCAGGTTGCATTATGGGATACTTGAGAATTACATAAACCAATCACAGAGCAGTTCATACGCGTCGTCACCAGATCGAGGTCAATAAAACAAGTTCGTATGCATACGTCACCATAGATCCCATTGTTCTCAAGCGTGATACAATCTAGGACAGTGCGCAGGAAAATAGGCGCGATAGTTTACGCGCACTTCATAGCATGATTGGTCAAGTCTTTCTAGGTCACTACGCGATGACGTCTAGTGGTATTCCTTTTGTGCTTCAAAAATCGCTTCACTCCGCCATCTTGCCCATGTACAAAGTCTATTGGACACGTGACTTGCGCGCGATTAGTGAGCCTTCTATATCTAGCAAAGACGCTTAATGGAAAGACCGACCACTGGAAAATTTTCTTGTACAAAGTGAATGGGCAGCGCGCGATGTCCTCAGTTAATGCGCGCAATTACAGTCCTGACGTCACAATGCAAATTGCACAGGGGGTTCCCCACATATGTATTGTTGCAGTTGTTGTTGTTGCTGCTGGCTTAATGTGAATGACTCGGCTATTTTTAGCCTAGCAACAACACTATTTTCGGAAATAAATCAGCTGACTAAGCGCACCGATTTTATAATGCGCACACATACGCAGTTATCATTGGTCAATTATTCCACAAAGCAGTATCATGTTGGGAAGAACAAAGTCGATTGGTTTGTCGGTGCGTATATTCCAGACAGTGTGCGTGATAATATGCAAATATCCAAATATGCCATTGCCTGTTTATTGTGCACGTTCTAGATCTGTGAATTTAACAATTCTTTATTTAGAAAATGTGAGTGAAAATCTCTAAAAGCTATCGACTATAATTTTACAATGTTTTTCTCTTCTCAAGAACAATATTTATTTGACATAAAGACATATCCCTATAGGTTACTAAGGTCGCCACTAAAGCTCTTGGTCAATCTTTATACTAGCCTAATTTGCCGAGTTTTAGAAAGCTCGGTCTAATCTTTATTTTAAAAAAAAATCATACTAAAGAATGGAACTGAATTTCCAAAAAAGCTATCGACTATAATTTTAAAATGTTTTTTTATTAATAAAAATGACACAAATACAGTGATGTAATCAATTTCATATGGTTACTAAGCTCTAGGCTTAAGCTCGATTTGAATCTTCATTCTGTTTGAAGGAACATCGCTGCGCGACCGCCAGTGATCTGTCTTGTAATTCTACAGTCTTTGCTTCTAGGTATAAACGGGTTGGTTTGTTTATTCATAATTCTATGGACCAATCATCATGCTATGAAGTGCGCGTAGACTATCGCGCCTATTTTCCTGCGCACTGTCCTAGATTGGGGGGTCAAGTCCGACTGTCACCTCCACGCGGTGCCCCCTGGGTAATGCTAACGACAGCGGTGAAGCCGTGACAGGCCTAGCACGTCGACGGTGGATGTAGATTCGCTCAAGAACAACGCAAGCAGCCTCGAATTGGACGGACCACACGGAAATCGACTGAACAGACTTGGACAAAGGCTTCTGGATATGCAAGCATAGGTACTATAAATGCTGGTACCATGCGAGGAAAGACTGAAGAGTTAGTTAAACTAATGAGAGAACGTCAGCTAAAAATCATGTGAGTAGCTGAAACTAGGCTTAGAGGAAATGGAAGGAAAACAGTTCATGATTACTATGAACTGATCTACTCCGGCAACGAAGAGAACACTAGACATGGAGTAGGGGTCATTTTTGACCCAGCTTTCTCACAGTATATTGAGAATGTAAAATATGTGAACAACCGCCTTGTATTAGTGACATTAAATATAAACAGCTACAAAGTCACTTTCATTCAAGTATATGCCCCCCAACAAGGCAGGTCAAGGGCAGAGAAAGACGAATTCTACGAACAATTGCAAGACACTATAGACATCACACCAGACGGCAGCGACATCGTCATTATGGGAGACTTGAATGGTCACGTCGGAAAAGATCCCGTTGAAGAAGTGATTGGCAAATTCGGCGTAGGAGAAAGAAATGCGGAAGGGGAACTACTTATTGACTTTTGTGTGAGAAACAACTTTTATGTGATGAATACATACTTCTCGCACAGGGAGAGCCACCAATACACATGGTACAGATACAACTCAAATATTGGACAATATGACCAAAAATCACAAATTGACTTTGTCTTGACAAACAAGAAATCCATCATCCGTGACGTCAAGGCAATCCCATCTGTATTACTCGACTCGGACCATAGACTGGTCAAAGGGAAGATGAAAATACACTTACCATCTGTCGAGAAGAAAACGGTGAGGAAGAAACTGAAAATAGAGAATTTGGAGGGCGCTAAAGCAAAAATCGAACAGAAGTTAGACGAGGAAAAAAGACAATATCAAGGGGGACACCATTGATGAACACTGGAATAGCTTGAAAAACTGCTTACAGGAAATTCAGGAAAATGAGGTTGGAATGACAGTTGTGGGAAACATGAAAAAGAAAAAGACTGGCTGGTGGACAGAAGAGCTAGAAGCAGAAGTTGACAAGAAGAATGAATGCTTCAGACAGTGGCTGAAGAAAAGAACGCCAGAGAATAGAACAGCTTATGTGAATCAGCGTAACTATGTCAACCAGGTGAAGAAGAGGGCCCAGACTCAAATGTGGGAACAAATAGGAACAGACTTAAAAGAAGATGTACAGGGAACCAAAAAGTTGCTGAATAGTATGGCAAAGGCCTACAAGAATAGGAATGATGATAAATCAAAGAACACTAGCCTAAAGAATAAAGCTGGGGAAATTATTACAGGCCAAAGTAATATTCTAGACAGGTGGATAGAGTACTTCAAGGAGCTGTTGAATGTGGAAGGTGAGGAAGAACCAGACACACGCACCCAACCTGAACAATCTGATCTTTTAGATGATCTCGAGACAACTGAAGACCAGATAACAATGACTGAGCTGGAAGCAGCAATCAACTCTACAAGGAACAACAAAGCCCCAGGACCCGACATGATTCCGATTGAAACAATCAAGGCAGGAAGTGATTCCCTTGAAGAACATCCTACTTGACCTGTTTAACCATGCATGGAGTACAGGAACGGTACCAGAAGAGTGGAACCAATCAGTGATCTGTCCTATCTTCAAAAACAAGGGTGACCCACTAGAATGCAAGAATTACAGAGGGATATCACTCATGAGCCACGTTGGGAAACTATATGAGAGGATACTGGAAAGAAAAATGAGAAACAAAGTAGAAGAGGTTTTGTCTGAGAGCCAGTGTGGCTTTCGACCAGGAAGAGGAACAACAGACCAGATTGCGGCCTTAAGACTGTTGCTTTAGAAAAGCTGGGAATATGACATTGATCAGCACATCTGCTTCCTAGACCTAGAGAAAGCCTTCGACAGAGTCCCAAGGGAGAAAATGTGGAAGGTGATAGAGGAGACAGGGATCAACGGCAGACTTCTCAGGGCTATCAAGAGCACATACATAAACCAAAGGAACACAGTATTAGGTGAAAAGAGGCATTTTGACGTCAACACGGGTGTACGACAAGGAAGTGTCCTTTTCACCACTCCTGTTCATCACATACCTCAACCATGTAATAGTAAAAATAGAGAGGGAGGAACACAGAGCAGAACGCTTTGGATATGCAGACGACTTGTCGCAGACCGCAGACAGCCAGTCCAGACTACAATCTATCATGAACCAATGGGACCAGGAACTTACTGCTGCAGGACTTAAACTGAGCTACAGCAAGACAGAATACATGCAAGTGAGCAGGGAAATGCAAGAAGGCGAAAGCAATGTGAATGGACAGACTTTGAAGCAAACCACAAACTTCACCTATCTAGGCAGCAAAATAACAGC